>SZWC01004646.1:30321-41251 GCA_023375785.1 Penium margaritaceum
CTCCTCCTCCTCCTCCTCCTCCTCCTCCTCCTCCTCCTCGTCCTCCTCCTCGTCCTCCTCAAATTATACATGTATGTATATGTATGTTTCTGGTGGGATTCTAACTAGCTTTGCCATCCTTCTGGCACCATAGGCAACTGCCAGATTTTGACCTTAAACGCTGGTCAGCCCGGCCCAAGAGAGACCTAGGCAAGGTCTCCACATCCAGAACTGAACCCTGGCCTCCTACGTCGGAGCCACACACTCCTTATTCGTCTTCTTCTTCTTCTTCTTCTTCTTCTTCTTCTTCTTCTTCTTCTTCTTCTTTTCTTTCTTCTTCGTCTTCTTCTTCTTCTTCTTCTTCTTCTTCTTCTTCTTTTTCTTCTTCTTCTTCTTCTTCTTCTTCTTTTTCTTGTTCTTGTTCGTCTTGTTCTTCTTGTTCTTGTTCTTCTTGTTTGTTCTTGTTCTTGATCTTCTTCTTCTTCTTCTGCTTCTTTTTCTTCTGCTTCTTCTTCATCATCATCATCATCATCTTCTTCTTCGTCTTCTTCTCTTCCTCTTCATCATCGTTGCCGCTGACGTCGCTGCTGCAGCCGCCACCACCGCCGCAGCTGCCGCAGCCGCTGCCGCGGCTGCCGCTAAGGGTGCACAGGCCAGTGCTCGCCGAGTAGTGCTTGCAGTAGTACTCGCCATGAAGCAAGTGCCGGCGGACTACACAAAGCTCCCGCAAAGTTGGCGGGATGTCGTTGCTGCTTTGCAGCGCGAAACGAGGGAGAAAAAGATGAGGGAAAAAAGAAAAGAAAAAGAAGAAAAGAAAAGAAAAGAAAGCAGCCTTGTTTGTCGACAAGAAACAGGCCTGTTTTGCCCACCTCCCACAGAACCCAAACCAGTGTGGGGAAGTCGTCACGAAGAGCCATCCCTCTGCAGTTCCCTTTGGAGTATCTGCAGCTGAGATGGCAAGGTGTTTTTTTCGGAGCGGCAGTCGCAGACTCAGAACCAGGATTCTTGATGAATGTAGCAGTGGGGTGTGCAGAAAAGCATTGAGATGTGCAGCATGGCTTCAGTTGTACGAGAGAACAGTCACTGGTGTGAGAGAGCATGCCACGCCTTGCCATGGCATGGCATGCCATGTCATGGGATGCCATGCAATGCCACGCTGATGCTTCGGGTGGGAATTCACACCCGACGTTGGAACTTGAGGCTAGAAGGATCAGAGGATGAAGAGAGTGCTGGCAAGTCGTGTGGCCGTCTTTGAATTGGTCCCGCGCGAGCTGCACACAAGAGTTGCGTTTCAAAGTGTATGCGCATGCTCTTGGTGACGCAGTTTTCTCATCCAATGCGGAAGAATTCCAGCCTGGGCGTAGCCTTCTGGTTCCGATGTGGTTCCTCCTCTCAAGCGCAAGCAAGCATCGGAGTGCCGCATGTCAGAGGTCTAGCATGGGATTGGATTCAGATTCTAGTCGCAAGTGGCAATGGGGTGCTCTCGTACTTGAACCTGGGTGTTCGTTTTCTTGTTGGTACGACCAATTCCATGTCGTGTGATGCCATGCAATGTCGTGCCGTGGCGTGCCATGCCGTGCAATGCCATTCCATGACATGTCGTGTCATGCCATGCCATGCCATGCTATGCCATGCCATGCTATGCCATCCCATCCCATGCCAAGACATGCCATGCCATGCCATACCATGCTATGCCATGGCATGCCAAAACATGCTACCATATTGCCGCCTGAATTCAGATAGTCATTTGCGAATGACTATCTGTTTTTTTTTTTTTGGTTTGTTTCAAACACTCGGGGCCGAGTTTTGGCACACTTGTTGCAATGCCTCATGAAGTTATTGGTCTCTTGAATTCAGAATTGTCCAGGAGTCTAGGTCAAACGTGCATGCTAACGACCAAATCAAGCGATCAGTGAATGTTTGCTAGCCTCTTGAGAGCTTCGTGCGAGCATGTATTAAGCATGCTTGTTTTTCAAGACTCTTATCGGAAGGAATTTCTGCACACTGGCTGTAAGGGGAAACCTAGTTATGCAACAGGGTCGAGCCCAAGGGTGTTTTTTGTATTTTTTTGTTTTTTACTTTCCTTCAATCTGGATGAACATGACAACAAGGTGGGGAGGATGCCAAAGTCCTTCACGCCACCTCACACAGACAATCTGGGTTCTCAGGCAAGGCCCTTTGGCCAGGTTGCGCAACACCTGGGCACAAGAATCACCAAAGTCCTTCACGCCACATCAAACAAACAATCAGGGTTCTCGGACAAAGCCTTGTGGCCAGGTTCGCTACACCAGTGCACAAGGATCACCAAAGTCCTTCACGCCACATTAAACAAACAATCAGGGCTCTCGGGTAAGGCCCTCTGGCCAGGACCGCTACACCAATGCACATGAATCTCGAACTAGGGAGCTAGGCTTCCTAGAATGTCGGCTCTACCCTGCAAAGGGCTGAGAGTGTGAGGAGGGAGCGCACACGTCCCTGACGCGCAATGAGGGCCACCTCGCCACTGATGGGGGCCAAGACTCTGCTGTGTGTGGAGACATAGAGCCGGATGGCCACGCACTGGGCACAGATCCCCGCAATGGAGGCACGGTGGGCGAGGACGCTCACTGCTTGCTGTGCCGAGTACGCGAGATCCTCCGCCGAGCACTGTCGTGTCCCGCGTAAGAGACAGATCTTGGCCAAGCGGGCCAAGAACACCCAGAACTCGGCTTCCAGGCTTTCCAAGGTCTCCCAAGCCAAGGGTCGCAAGTGGTGTCCACGCCGCGGCGCCGCCATGTATCGCTTGACCTTCTCCTCCTCAACAGCCTCGAGAGCCCGTCCCGACCTTGTGGTCCGGTGTCCTTGTGCGTCCACTGTCGTGACGTCCAGCATCCACGTGATGCCGAGGTCGTGGTCCACCAGGGTGAGGCCGGACGTAGGTACCCCCACCCCCCCGGTAGATGCCGCACTTCCGTCGGCTCCACGCGGACAGTGAGACGGTGCTCTCGGCACACATCAGCGAGCTCGTCGCAAATGGTGCTATGAACAAGCCAGATGGCGCCCCCTTCCTTCTCTCGTCGGGTCAATGCGGCAGGCTCAAGTGGGTGGACCTGTACCTGCTCTAGGTGTGCGAGGGGGAGGCCTAGCCACAGTCGTGCATGGAGCCGAAAGTTTGCTGTAGGAAGGAAGGTCCGGTCGTCCTCCCCTGACAACGTGGCCTAGGGCCATCCCACAGTAATCGTTGATTTCGATATATATTGTATTTTTCACTGGTCGAAATTCGTCGGAAACAAACGTTCATCGAGTTTAAACGTACCACCTAAATAATTCCAGATACCATTTGTCGAATTCAAGGTACCACTGCCATTTTTCGCTATTTTCTATGCCTTGGTTCATCCACACTTCTATCTTGTTCGCGTAGTCAATTTTTTCTGCGTGTAGGAATTGCTAGGCCGACTGCCTTTGGGTCCAATTCAACATGCAGAAGGTCGCGCCGTTGGACAGCGGCGCTTGCAAGACCGTGATTGGCTGTTTTGGCCAACTGAAAACATGACCTGCGACGCGATGTGGCAGACGCGCGCGAACGACGAACGGCTCACCGTTTGAATTTGTCGTTCCAAAGCACGAACCACAGAATTATCGTCAAAACAAAACAACCTAGATAGCCCGTTTGTCGAAGTTAAAATACTACCCCCCTTTTTTCGACGAAATTAAACGTACACCCTAAATAATTCCAAAGTGCAAAAAAACTCGTCGAAAAAGTTATGGTTGAGATCAGTCGTCGAAATCAATGATCGCTAGGGTAGTGCATAGCTCCACGTCGCTGTAGCCCAACATCTGCTCTGTGCCCGGCGACAACACCCCCTGCTCTGCTCACAGCGCACCACATAGGCACAGTGCCGCAATGCCACTGTCCCTGCCTCCTTCACCCACCGCTCCTGTGGGCTTGCGTACCACACCTCGCTCTGTTGCTTGTAAGGGCGTGGCGCTGGTCCCTGCTGCAGGCCGTCCCGAGAGGGGAAGGCACGGAACACCTACATCGGCAGCTCATCCTCCACCTGCCGCCACAAGGGGGTGAGGAATTCAAGGGTTCGAGAGGAAGACAAGAAGGAACCAAAGTCAGAGACCAGTATGTGGAGAAGAGAGCTTGTGGCGCATGCGAAGGCGAGCGACGCCCGATCACGGGCACTGATGAGACCGGCACCGCCTAAGCGGAAGGGCAGCTGCACCTGCCACTGGGCGAGCTGCTGCAGGTCCCAGTCCTCTGTCTCTCGGTCTATTGCTGCCGTCACCTGTAGTAGCGAGAGGGCAGCCGCCCACATAACTTCGTTGAACTGCTGCAACACTGCCAACCACCAATGCTCGGGGGGCAGGGCCCGCACGCAGAAGTCCACCTGCAGGATGATGCAGAGCCGGAGGAGGGTTATCGCTGTCGGGACGTCCTCCATGCAGCCAAGCCGTAGTAGATCTCAGGTCTGTTGCAGAAGCCACGCCTCATCCCATTCCTCTTGAAAGTCGTAGGTGCGGACCGGGCAGCCCAGGACCTCCACTCTTCGGGTCGTTTAGGAGAGCCCTGTGAGCGGAAAGGGGATGGCCTCTGCCGAGAGCTGCCACAAAAGGCACTTCCCAAGCTGGACGCGTAGGCCGCGGAGCTCCGCGGCCTCCACAAAGGCCGCCATGCAGGCCCCCAAGAGGTGGGGGGGTCCGCAAACAGTCGCGTCGCCCTAGTAGGTGCCAATGTGGCCCGGTCGATCACCATTCTCCGCCACCAGGGCCCGGGAGGCCGCCTGTAGAGCGGGGGCCAGGGCAAGGTCAAAGAGTGTAGGGCCTAGTGGATCACCCTGGCAGACGCCGCGGACGCTCTCTAGAACGGCAGGTGTGTCGACGTCGAAGAGGAAGAGCTAGGCAGGGCAAAGGAGGAGCTGTCGAAGGCAGGGGATCCAAGACCCCAAGCCTGAGTCAAGCACTGCCGTGAACATTGACGCCCGCTCCACCTCGCTGAAGGCGTTGTAGATGTCGAGTCGGGGCAGCCAAAAGGATGGGTTTGCGATGAGGATGGCTTTGATCCCTCGTACTGGGAGAGTTGCGCCGTCGAACACTCCCACGCCGTACTGATGTGGCCGGAGCATCAAGTTCAGCTTCTCCGTGGCGCGAAGCAAGAGCAACTTCCTCGCCAGTCGCGTCCACACCTCGCCCACTGTGATCGGACGCACACCTTCCTCCTCCGAGGTCCCCTTCAGCACCAGGATGAGGGTGGTGCTGCTAATGCAGGAGGCTACCTCGGCCGGTAGACAGCCCTCGAGCATGCGGCGAAGGACATCACCGAGACCCTCTATGGCCGCTGGTGAGTCCAAGACGAGGTCGCGAATCAGGTCCGTGGTGAGGCTCAGCGGCCTTGTGCTCGAGCCCCGTGGTGCCTCCCTGAGCACCTCCTCCACCATGGCGTCCGTCATCCTGTCCGCTCCCCCCTCGTCCGGTGGGTCAAAGTTTGATACCCACTTGGGTAGGGGGAGGAGGCCTGCCGGGTGACGCTAGCAGAGGGTCGCGACAGTCTCTGCCGTTCCCGCCGTGGAAGGCCGGTCCTCGAACTACTACACCCAACGGGCAAATGCTCCTACGTGGGCGAGACTCGCAGCCTGCCGTCGTGCCTTAGCTGCTTCCATCCCCCGTGCCGTTGCTGCCTGGCGGGTGAGAGGGCGAGAGACGACTCGGGTACGTGCGGCCGGACGTACCTGCTCTAGTGTCTCCTCCACCAGTTGCCGGCCTCAAAGCGGCTGCACTGCTTTAGGATCACGTTATCTGTCTGCCTCAGCTCGCAGGCAGGCCCCCATCGTCCTCCCCGGAGGCGCCAACAACGACTAGAGACGAAGGATGGGTTGTCAATCTGCTCCTCCAGGGTGGGGACGCGACAGAGAAGCAGATGGAGGTGAAGCAGCAGCATCCAACGAGAGAGGAGGCTCTCACGGGGGAGGGAAGCGTTGGTCCAGGTGCAGCAACGGCCGAAGATGGCCCTCACCCGCTGTTTTGGCTCCTCGTAGAGGCGCGCGTACGCCTTGGGGGCCTGGACGAGCGGCCCATTCTTGCCATGCTCACGACGGGAGAGGCCGCCTAGACGCTCCCGGGCGAAGTCGTCTAGAGCCTTCCAGGCGGGTGTGACTGTAAGGTCTCGGTTCTAGAGAACCCCGGAGCAAGACGGGGAGAGCGCATCCACCCCCCAAAAGACCACCTGCTGTGCGCCAAGGAGGGCCTCTCCACCTAGGGACCAGAGGGCGTCGGGGAAACCGGGGCGGTCCATCTGACCGGGGACGTGGAGGCCTAGACCGAGCCAAGACAATTTGTCTGCCATTGAGTTGTCCTCCTGCCCTATCCAGCGGTAGACCCTCTGAACGCCTGGTTCAAGGATCCTTTGGGTTCGGTCACGCCGCCGGCGTAGGCGCTCTACAGTCAGTTTGGCGACCCCCCTCATCTGGTTCACTATTAGGCGCGAGTCGCCCACGACGACCAAGGCTGCGACCTGGGTCTGCTACACGAGGGAGAGGCCGGGGCAGAGAGCGGCGTACTCCGCGTCGATGTTGGTCGCAACTCCTTCCAGGCGCTCCCAAGCGAAGAGGACCGGTACTCCTTCAGGGTCAAAGAGGATCGCCCCCGCACCCCCCAGGCGTGGTCCAGTGACTTGCGCTGCGCCGTCGAAGAATAGCTAGTGCGGTCTCGTGGAGAAGCGTAGAGAGGTGGGTGGGGGGGGCGAGGGCAGGGGGCGGTGAGGTGGGGCTGGGTCGCCAAGGGCCGTCGGGGAGGGAAGGTCGAAGATGGTGAGGTGTGGTAGGGAGGTGGGTGGAAGACTGCGCCAGCTGCGGCATTGATCACCAAGTGACGGTCCCAGAATCTCCTGAACAAAACGGAGTGGCTGAACATCGTAGCCAGACCCTTCTCAACATCGTCCGCACCCTTCTTGCCCATTCTGCTCCCCCTTGCGACTACTAGACGTACGCTCTCCTCTACGCTTCACACGTGCACAATTTCTACCCCTCCTCTCCTTGCCAACTGCACTCCCGCGGAAGCATGGACAGGGTCCAAACCCGACCTCTCCAACCTTCGTGTTTGGGGTTCCATGGCTTATGTCCTTCTCAACAAACGACAACGCTCTCAGCAAAACACGTCCAAGATCGATCCTAAAGCTGCTCCGTGCGTTTTTCTCGGCTTTGCGCCACACTCTCCTGGGTATCTTTTCCTTGACCCTACAAGTGGCCAAGAGATGTGCACTGTGGACGTTTGCTTCGACAAAACCCGTCCCTATTTTCTCCACCAACAAGCCGACCCCCCGCCCCTTGACTGGGTGCACTTCGGCCTCTCTCCCTCCACCCTGCTACAAGTGTCCTCACCATCATCCTCCCCTCCCCTTTCCTATGCCCCTTCAACGCCTCCTGCTAATGACCTTTCCACTCCACTTTCGTCCACATCTACAGCTGCTCCACCCCCACCTCCTCCGCTTCCTCTTTTCCCCCCTCCCACTCTTCCCAACCTACCCTCCTCTGATTTCTCTCTTCCACCCTCTCTCCGTCCATCTCCCGCAGACTCCTCCCCCTCATCTGCTCCTCCACCTCCGCCTCCACCTCCGCCTCCTCAACCCTCTCCCTCCTCGTCCTCACCTCCACCTCCCCCCACATTGCGACGTTCGGAACACATCCTTGCCAAACAGCTACTCCGCTCCCATGGGTCTTCCTCTTGTCCCTCTCTTCCTCGTCTACCTTCAGGGGGTGATCTTGCTCTTCAAGAACATATACAAGAAGAGGTAAACCTATGTTGCTCTCGACCCTCGACCCAGCACGCTGGGTCGAGAGTCGGCGTGTCGACCTCGACCAGGTGTCGAGGTCGGCCGATGCACCCCCCCACCAACACTTAGCAATTTTTTTTGTCGCGCTCTTTTCTGCTGCGGACACTTTTTCTTTTTTCTTGCTCCTGGGGCTCCGCGAACTGCGAACGGTTCGCCGGCAAACGTGGTCTGTCACCCTCATTTCTTTTTTCTTCTGTCAACCGCTAATCGTTGGACGCAACAGGCTGGAGGCTGGACGGTAGAGGGTTGACGGTAGAGGCTAGACTGTAGATGCTTGACGGTAAGAGGTTGGGACTGCAGATGCTTGACGGTAGAGGCAGAGCGGTAGATGCTTGACGGTAAAGGCAGAGCGCTAGATGCTCGACGGTAGAGGCAGAGCGGTAGATGCTTGACGGTAGAGGCTGGATGGTAGGCTGGACAGTAGACGCAGAACGGAAGACGGAAGACGGTGAACGCTGGATGCTGGAAGGGGGTGGCATAAAAACGCGAAAGGGACTCTGTCGCGACCCTGACCCTGTCGCGACCCTCTCTTTTTTTTTTCCCGGATTGAAGACTGGCACCTAAACAAGCATAGGCTAAGGACCCAGTAAAAGTGCAATGACCGGAATAAAATGTGTGACACTGTATATTGCCTGAGGAGTAAATGGGAAGGAAAAGTGTGAGTGGATTTAAATTGCGGGTGCTATAATTGACATGTATGCCAAGTTTCGGGTCGAATGGAGCATTTTTTGTTTTCGGTCGACATTCGACCTCGACCTAGGCGCCAGGAAGGTCTAGGTCGACCTTCCGACACTCCACTCGACCTCGACATGGGGAGAGCAACATAGTTGTAAACATGCTCTCCACACACACTCCCCTCCCTTGCTGGCTTGCCATGGGTCCTTCGGCATCTGACCACACGCACACCAATCTCCCTCGCCTCTGTCGCGCTCCACGCACCAACCAACAAGCCATTCTCAGCACCACAGTTCACAAACAGCAACAGATTCCAGTGCCAACCACTTTTGAAGAAGCCATGGCTGGTCCACATGCAAAGGAGTGGAAAAGAGCAATCGAGAGTGAGCTCCATGCATTTCAAGCGACCAACACCTACATTGAGGAGCCAAGACCCTCCACAACAAACGTCGTCAAAGGGATGTGGCTCTTCCGCGTGAAAATGTTTCTCGGCAAACCTGTCGAGTTCAAAGCGCGCTACGTCGCAAAGGGGTACTCTCAAAAGAAAGGCATCGACTTCTTCGAAACCTACTCTCCAACAGCCAAGTTAACTACGTTTAGAGCTCTCCTCCACATCGCTGCATCACGTGACATGGAGTTGCATGCAATGGATGTATCAACTGCCTTTCTCCAAGGCGATCTTCATGAGACCATCTACCTTGAGTGTCCGAAGGGCTACCACCCGTCCTCTCCAANACACACACTCCCCTCCCTTGCTGGCTTGCCATGGGTCCTTCGGCATCTGACCTCACACACACCAATCTCCCTCGCCTCCCTCGCGCTCCACGCACCAACCAACACGCCATTCTCAGCACCACAGTTCACAAACAGTAACAGATTCCAGTGCCAACCACTTTTGAAGAAGCCATGGCTGGTCCACATGCAAAGGAGTGGAAAAGAGCAATCGAGAGTGAGCTCCATGCATTTTAAGCGACCAACACCTACATTGAGGAGCCAAGACCCTCCACAACAAACGTCGTCAAAGGGATGTGGCTCTTCCGCGTGAAAATGTTTCTCGGCAAACCTGTCGAGTTCAAAGCGCGCTACGTCGCAAAGAGGTTCTCTCAAAAGAAAGGCATCGACTTCTTCGAAACCTACTCTCCAACAGCCAAGTTAACTACGTTTAGAGCTCTCCTCCACATCGCTACATCACGTGACATGGAGTTGCATGCAATGGACGTATCAACTGCCTTCTTCCAAGGCGATCTTCATGAGACCGTCTACCTTGAGTGTCCGAAGGGCTACCACCCGTCCTCTCCAAACAACGTTTGACGCCTCCAACGACCAGTCTATGACCTAAAGCAGTCACCCCGAGAGTGGCATGCAAAGCTTCGAAACACTCTCATTAACCTTGGCTTTCATCCATCCTAATCTGATGCCCGTCTCTTCCTTCGCAAATCCACATCCGGTTGCTACATTCTTGCATACGTTGACGACATGACGCTTGCATCAGACAACCTTGATGAGCTCACTACCCTCAAGGAAGCACTCATGCAACGCTTTCAAATGAAAGACCTCGGTGAACTCACTCAATACCTCGGGATGGAGGTGCTTCGTGACCGAGCAGCGCACACCATCACTCTTTCCCAAGAGTCGTATGTCAACTCAATTCTCACTCGCTTTGGACATGAAGCATGCAACGGCACGACAACTCCAATGGCAGCCAACCACAACCTCACTGCACCTGCTGTTCCGACAACTCAGTCCTCCTCTCAACCTTATCCTGAACTTGTGGGCTCCCTCATGTACGCTATGGTCTGCACTTGCCCAGACCTTGCGTATCCACTCAGTGTTCTTTCTCGCTTTGTCACCCAAGGACGGTTTTCAGATACACATAGGAAGGCTGCCAAGAGAGTCCTTCGGTACCTTCAAGCGACAAAGACCTACGGACTCATGCTCGGTGGTACCAACCCCATCTTCCTACAAGGCTTCACCGACTCGTCCTGGGCAGACGATCAAGCTGATCGCCGCTCCACCCAAGGCTATGCTTTCCACCTTGGTTCAAGACTCATCAGTTGGCGCTCCACCCGCTCCTCAGTCTCTCTCTCGTCGTGTGAAGCAGAATTGTATGCCGGCACCATGGGTGCACAAGAGGCAAAGTGGCTTCGCCACTTACTCTATGAACTTGGACACCCACAGCCTACACCGCTCTTATGGTGTGACAATCTAAGCACCATCGCACTCACGAAAGACCCTGTTTATCTCTCATGAACCAAACACATCGAGCTCCGTTACTTCTTCATACGTGAGCTCGTACAAGCTGGTGAACTTTTGGTTCGCCATGTCACTTCTCATGACAACATCGCCGACATCTTCACTAAGGCGCTACCTCGTGAACAACATCAAAAGCTATTGATTCGTCTTGGACTCCATGCTCCTTCGGGAGACGTTCTGAGCCTTCTGGGCTTCTAGGGGGTGTGTCTGACT
>SZWC01004646.1:87004-99012 GCA_023375785.1 Penium margaritaceum
ACACACACACACACACACACACACACACACACTCACACACACACACTCACATCTGGTGCAGACACGAATATTCAAGTAGGCCAAAACGTGGTGGATGTTGGTTTTTCCGCACCTGTCATTGTGCTCTGTTGTGTCCTCCCGGCTTGTGTACATCGGAGTGGAGATGACTGACAACGAGACTTGACTCTACTGGAGTGTCGTCCGATGGAGCCGAGGCACGGTGAGGCCTACACGCAGTTCGCTGGAGCCTCCTCCCTACGTCAACGTGCTTAGCTCCATCGACAGACCTCCTCGACGGTCGAGTTGCCGGCGGTCATTGCCACCGCAGAGGCTGTGTACATGTGTGCAGCGCTGGTTCCTCCTGTGTTCTTGCGTTTATAGCGTCATGCTCTGCCTAGGGTCCATGTTTTATGTTGTGTGGCACTGTTTGGCATCATGGACCATCGTAGGCACTGCATGGTTTCGGGGAGCCATAACTCTTCGCTACTGTTTTTCTAGTTGTTTCTGACAGCAAGACTAGGTTCGCAACGTTGGTATTATGGTATGATTTCATTTTTAGGCAAAACGGACAACGCCCAAGTTTCTGGCTGCCGGCCGTCTGGCAGGGCGCACCGAGAAAATCCTGCCTGCCAGAAAATAAGTCTTGGACTATTTTCTGATTGGCTGGTTAGCTGAGTAACAAGCTCTATAGAGCTAGGGGGGTGGAGCTAGAAGTTGGAGGGGTCTCCCATCGTTGCTCATTCCTTACTCCTAATGAGTTACTTCGAGTTTTCAGCTGCTTTCTGGCTCAAACACTGGCGCACCCGTTTCTGAGTAACAAACCCAGAGCATCCAGACTTCGACTCTAGAGTGGCAGA
Source organism: Penium margaritaceum (assembly GCA_023375785.1). NCBI lineage: Eukaryota > Viridiplantae > Streptophyta > Zygnematophyceae > Desmidiales > Peniaceae > Penium > Penium margaritaceum. Next base: position 87,862 of record SZWC01004646.1, read on the forward strand.
CTGAGGGGGAAGCATACTAAGCAAGAAGCGTGGAAGCCCGCACGCTACATGAACAAAGCTGCTCCCCCAACGTGCTGCCTAGTATTTCGAGCTTGGTAACAGAGCCAGAGCGTAGCAGCAGCAGCAGAAGACTGGCGTGCAGGTGCCACACAACGCCGACGGACCCCCATACGCGCCAGTGCAGGGGAAATGCTGCCGGATTTTTTCTGGCAGCATTGACGAGCCTGGTGGCGGTGTCAGAATTCTCCCTACGGCCACTGGGCCTGGGGAAATTCTGCCGAATTGTTCGGCAGCACTAACCCCCACACGTGACACGAGGAGGTTAGCGGCCAGCGACGTCAGGCATCGCGACAACGACGCATGTCGACCAGGTGTGATCATGCTGCAAGCATCAACAGTGGCAGCAGCTTGCAGCAGCAGTGTAGTCAACACGAGCGACTTGAGAGAACCTCTTTGTCGTCAGACGGCAAAGGGATTCCTTTGTAGTGTTCCACAAAGCTATCTGGCTTGCACTTCTTGTGTAGAAACCACTTGCCCTTGACAACCTTCTAGTTCTCTGGTAAGTCCACGAGCTCAAAGACGCCGTACTCTCGGATGATGTCGCGTTGAGCATCATGCCACAGCTTGGCATCTGGTGCTGCCAATGCCTCAGACAACGTGTTGGGATCTGGAGACCCCGGGTTCGCACTCTCAGTGGCCAGGGCATACGCTAGAGAGGATGGGCCGATGGTGACCATGGACTAAGCGAAATCATGGGCGAGGGCTCGTTCGTGGGCGAGCCGTTGGAGAGATGCTCCTCACCATGGCAGGAGTGACTCCAAAAAGGAACACCAAAAAGACAAGCCTTAGTGACTTAGTGGTTAATGGTGTCCACCTCTAAAGGCAGGAGCCCGGGTTCAAGTCCCACAAGATCAATTTCTTCCCTGCCTCAAGGGAGGTGACAAATAGATGCCAAGAAGCTAGCTCAAACTCTAGAATTCCTCCTTGAGTTACTAGAAGACCACGTAAGGGTCCAAGAAGGTGGCACACCCTCTAGAAGGGGTGACTTGTCCTACAAGGTATCTAGAGGTGTCTTGGTCTTCTGGATACCTTCCCTCCTACTTCGAGCAAGCTGAGAAATCTAGGAAGGGGCAGAAGCTTCTAGAGGAAGGAAGGGATGCCTTCCTAGGTGGGAAAAGGACAGCCTACCAGGGGCCACTCTAGAAGCCACAGAATCCGCTAGGAAATCTCCAAATCTTGCATGCTTTGGTGTTCTGGAAAGCTCGGATCAGTGGCTATAAAATGCAACTGCTTGTGAGCCTTGATCAAGTGTTTTATTTCTAGTCAATTTAGGCCAAAAAAATTGCCTCACTCTCTGACTAGTTTTTTGCCATCCTTGGAACCAGTTGCCTCCACAGTTGCAGTCTCTCCAAAAACAGTTGGTGGTGTGAACCAACCACTGCTAGGGACCCTCCAGGGTGCACACTCACCCTTGGGCCAACATAGGGTTATGGGCCCACGCCTCGAAGGGCTTCCAAGCTAGCTTGAGTTTACGCTTCCAGTAGCAAGATATGGCGACCAGCGAGGAAGAGAGCAACGGTACTGTCCTTAAGTTTGATGGGACAGGCTTTGACTTGTGGAGGTGGTAGTTTGAGGTCTTCCTCGACGACAAGGAACTGCTTGAGCTTGTGAAGGGTGATGAGACTGCTCCGCCGGAGACAGCAACGGCTGAGGTGAAGGAGGCATACAAGAAGCGCAACAAAAAGGCATTGGCGCTTCTTGTGTCCGCGTTATGTCCGCCACAACTTGGGCACATCCAAGGATGTACCCTGGCCATAGACGCATGGTCAAAACTCTGCTCCATCTTCCAGTCAAGCAACCTTGCCAATCACCTCTTCATCTTCAAACGGCTCGTCACCCTCCGAGCCAACGAAGGCTACAACATCATGGGGATCATGTAGCAGATTGAGTAACTCGCAGCGGAGTGCATGGCTACTGGTTGGGAGGTTGACTCTCAGTTGCAAACTATGATCCTCCATCTGGCCTTGCCGGACAGTTGGAGTCCCATGATCACAGTCCTTAGTGGTTGGCCTTCTGACGAGCTTAAGTACCCGAAGGTTGCTGAGTACGTGCGCAATGAGTGGATGCGTCGTGGTGGTCGAGAGAGTATAGCGGCATCAAGTTCAGGTTACACGGTTCATCCTCGCAGTGGAGGTCGAGGCAACAAGTGGAAGAGTGCCAAACAGGGCACTAAGAAGGGTGACAAGAAGGGGAAGTGCTTCAACTGCGGCAAGGAGGGCCACTATGTGTGCAACTGCCCCAAGAAGAAGCCAGACTTGTCACAGCGGGGCGGGAAGAAAGACGAGCAGTCCCTTATGGCGTAGAACTCCACAAACTTGAAGGATCTAGGAGTTGCCGTCATTGACTCCGGATCAGGCCGCCACACGCAATGCAACAGGGTGGCATTTGTCACCTACGTTGTCTTGGAGAGATGCATGACGGTGGCCAACATCAAAATAGAGGTGGCCGCTGGTGAGAGTAACGTCCGCATTGAGTCCATTGTGGATGGCAAACCTGTCAGGAGCACAATCCACGACGTGCTCCACATGCCCAACTTTGGGGCAAACCTGCTCTCTGTCAGCTGCCTTACCGACAAGGGACTTGAGGTGCTCTTCGCAAAGGAGGCTATCATCCGCAAGTAGGACGAAGACGAGGTTATTGCGCACGCCAAGAGAGAGGACGACTTGTACCTGCTACGCGCAAAGATCCTCGGCAGCTGGGCGGGGTCCAACGCCGCCAATCTTGCAACGAAGGATGAAGGAGACCTGGACCTGTGGCATCGCCGACTTTGCCATGTTTCCCCATCAACGGTGAAAGAGATGGCAAAGAGAGAGGTGGTGCGGGGTCTCCCAATCAGTGGCCTTGATGGAACCAAGGAGACTGTGTGTGAGCCATGCGCTATCAGCAAATCAACGCGGTAGCCGTTTGTGACAAAGGGGACGCATGCATAAAACAAAGCTGGTAGTGGTACACACAGATGTGTGTGGACCACTTGAGAGCTCCATCGGCGGAGCTCGTTACTTCCTCACCTTCATCGACGACGACAGCCGCAAACTATACCTCTACCTCATGAAGCGGAAGAGCGAAGTCCTTGCATGCATGCAAGAGTTTGTGGCAGATGTGGAGCGTCAGACAAAGTTGAAGGTGAAGGCGTTCTGGAGCAACAATGGCGATGAATATGCGGGCTGCCTTGGATGGATGGAGAGCAAGGGGATTGAGTGGCAAAAAACAAATCCACACTCCCCGCAGCAGAATAGCCTCGCTGAGAGAACAAATCGCACAATCCTTAACATGGTGCGATCAGTGTTGAGCGACGACCGTCTTCAACAAAGGTATTGGGTGGAGGCGGCACGGACAGCGGCATACATAATGAGCCTTACACCGACCAAGCCGTTGAAGGAAAAGGAGAGCAAGGCGTGGAAGACGCCACAAGAGGTGTGGAGCGAGAGGAACCGGCAGTTAGTCACTTCCACAGGTTTGGTTGCATTGCACATGTAGTGGTGCAGGCACGTGAAGGGCGGAGCAAGCTGGACCCACAAACCCACCGGTGTCTTTTCCTTGGGTATGAGAGTGGAAGCAAGGCGTATCTGCTCTTTGACCCAAGGAGGCAGCAGATTGTGCGGAGTCGTGACGTCACGTTTGACGAGAAAAGTCATTGGAAGGGCAAGGAGGCAGGTCTCTCCAAGAGGGGGTAGTGGTTTCCACTCCTTGAGGGGAAGACGCAGGAGGATGTGAATGAGGGTGATGTCCTTACAGGAGCACCAGCCAGGAGCGGAGAGGATCGCCGAAGCGATGGGCGAGCGGCAGAATTTATTTCGGCCAATTTGGATGAGGAATCCGAAACACCGGAGATGGACGTGGAGGCGGGGAGTCGACCGATGTCTCCAAGGTCTCCAAGAGAGGGGGAGCAGGCGCTTGGAGAGGATGGTGCCAAAAGGGGACAGCAACAACAACAACCGCCTCAAGAACCCCGCATGAGCAGCCATGTGCGAAGAAGGACAAAAAGGTATGATGCCGACAAGGGCATCTAGACTGGGTTCGCATAAGCCTTCTTTATGTAAGAGGAGCCTCAATCAGTGAAGGAGGCACTATAGCGGAACGATGGGGCTGAGTGGGAGGGAGCAATAAAATCTGAGCTTGCCTCCCACGAGGAGAACGACACATGGGAGCTGGTTGACCGACCGGAGTGCGAGAAGATTATTGGCTCCAAGTAGATCTTCCGGAAGAAGCTCACGAAGGAGGGGAAGGTGGAGTGGTACAAGGCGCGGCTGGTTGCAAAAGGGTATGCCCAGAGAAAAGGGGAGCACTACCATGAGACCTTCGCACCAGTAGCCAAGTTTGCCTCCATCCGTGCTATCCTCTCGGTAGCAGCGACACGCGACTACGAAATCCACCAAATGGACATCAAAACTGGATTCCTCAATGGTGACCTGGACAAGGAAGTCTATATGGAGGTGCCAGAGGGCGTAGTTGCACCGCAAGGGAAGGTGTGCCGGTTTCGCAAGGCGCTCTATGGACTGAAGCAACCTCCGCTCATGTGGTAACTCAAAATGGACTGTTTCATGGGTGAGCTTGGCTTCAAGTGCTGCGAGGCGGATCACAGCGTGTACGTGCGTAAGCAGCCGGGGCTCCACCAAATTGTCATCCTCTATGTGGATGACCTCATCCTTGTATCTTCAGATGAGGGGGAGCTCAAGAGCCTAGAGAAACAGCTTGGGAGCCGGTTCAAGATGACGGACATGGGCGATTTTGACTACTACTTAGGAATTTCCATCAAGAGGGACTGCAAAGTACGCACGCTGGAGATGGGACAAGAAAAACATGTGCAGGAGGTGCTCCGCCGCTACAACATGGAGGAGTGCAACCTCATCGGCACGCCTATGAAAACGACATGTGAGTTGAGCTCGAGCATGGGCCCGAGCACGGAGGACGAAAAAGAGGAGATGGCTGGAGTACCGCACCACTCCGTAGTTGGTAGCATAATACATGCCATGGTGGCAACGCGATCTGATCTTGCCTTTGCTGACAGACAAGTGAGCCGCTATGTTGCTGATCTGGGGCCGCTGCATTGGCAAGCGGTCAAGAGAATCCTCCGCTACTTGAAGGCGACGACACAGTCGCGACTTGTGTTTTGAGGAGGAGCCTGGACTAACTCCCTTGAGTTGGTTAGCTACTCTGACGCTGACTGGGAAGGTGATGTTGATGACCGCAAGACAACATCGGGATATGTTTTTGTACTTGGTGGTGCAGCGATGTCTTAGGCAAGCCGAAAGTAGGACTGTGTGGCACTATCCAGCATTGAGGCTGAGTATGTTACGCTCGCGGAAGCCGCAAAGGAGGCGCTATGGCTGCGACGATTACTCAAGGAGATTGGGGTGCCGTAGAAGAAGCCAACGACACTCAACGTTCAAAACATGAGTACCATCAGCCTGACCAAGAACCCTGTCCTACACCGGAGGACCAAGCACATAGAGATCCGGCATCACTTTGCATGAGACCTCGTTGCAAAGAGTGATGTGGTGCTTGTGCATTACAGCACAAAGCAAATGCTTGCTGATGCCATGACAAAGGCGCAACCCAAGGACAGGCATGATGCTGCTTGCATGGAGCTTGGGCTTTCTCAAGCCGCTTGAGTTGCAGGTTAAGCATGAAAAACTGCCATGGGTGATGCGCACGGGGGAGATAGTTGGAGAGATGCTCCTCACCATGGCAGGAGGGAGTCCAAAAGGAACACCAAAAAGACAAGCCTTACTGGCTTAGTGGCTAATGGTGTCCACCTCTAAAGGCAGGAGACTGGGTTCAAGTCCCACAAGACCATTTTATGCCCTACCTCAAGGGAGGTGAAAAATAGATGCCAGGAAGTTAGCTCAAACTCTAGAATTCCTCCTTGAATTTCTAAAAGGCCAGGTGAGGGTCCGGGAAGGTGGCACACCCTCTAGAAGGGTTGACTTGTCCTACAAGGTATCTAGAGGTGTTTTGGTCTTCTGGATACCTTCCCTCCTACTACAAGCAAGCTGAGGAATCTAGGAAGGGGTAGAAGCTTCTAGAGGAAAGAAGGGATGCCTTCCTAGGTGGGAAAAGGACAGCCTACCAAGGGCCACTCCAAAAGCCACAGAATCTACTAGGAAGCTCCAAATCTGGCATGCTTTGGTGTTCTGGAAAGCTTAGATCAGTGGCTATAAAATGCCACTGCTTGTGAGCCTCGATCAAGGATATTCTTCCCAGTCAATTCAGGCAAAAAAATTTGCCTCACTCTCTGACTAGTTTTCTGCCATCCTTTGAACCAGTTGCCTCCACAGTTGCAGTCTCTCCAAAAATAGTTGGTGGTGTGAACCAGCCACTTCTAGGGACCCTCCAGGGTGCACACTCACCCTCAGGCCAACACAAGCAATTCCATACCCGTGGCACAGCTAGGGTGGACCTCAAAGAGGCATTCGGCACTTAGGCCAAGGGCCTTTGTGTCTAGGTCACCGGTGATGACGTTGAGTGCAAGGTGAGGGCGGAGGGGCCTGTTTGTGTCACCGCTGTTAGCAGTCTGAGCAGGACGAGGATGTAGGTGCCCACTAGGTGCCCGTGTGTATGGATGAGAAGAGGCAGGCTTAGGCTCAGGCTGCACGTCATGCAGGGCAGTAGAGGATGGCACAAGCTGTGCAGCAGGCTTTGCGGCTGGGGGTGGGTCAGACCCAGGCGTAGACGCAGGAGGCAGACGTTGACACAGAGGCAGGCTCCAACGAAGGCTCAGGTTCAGACACAAGCGTAGGTTCATGGGAAGGAGCAAACTCAGACTTCAACGTAGATGTCAACGAGGGGGTGCGAGCACTAGGTGGCGTAGTGCTGGCGGAGCTGTTGAGCACAACCCCTGAGGGTGCCGAGAGAGGTGTCGGTGACTGAGTGAGCACTGGCCGGGGGAATTAGACCTACAATGATAGTCACCTCCCCTCATGAGGAGACCTGGCAAAACAGGGGGCATGAGCGGAGCGCAGTCCAAGGATGCGCAAAAGGTCATGGAATGTGAGATGCTTGAAGAAAAAAAAACATCCTAGGACTCCACAATGCGCTGCCGCTCAGGGTCCCACAACCATCAAGCTTTAGATTGCAGGGCCACACTGTCGAAGACACAGGTACGGCCCCGCGTAGACAGCTTGCTCCCTTGCTGTTCCGGGGTGAACTAGACACAAGCAAGGGAGCCCCAGACACGGGCCAGTCGCAGGTCGGCACAGTGGTCATACCACAGCTCGCACGGTGTACAATTGTCCAAGACGGCGCCGCGTGGGATCTGGTTCCAGACCTAGGTCATGCATGCCATGCCCTCAAAGGCAAAGGCCTCAGGCATGTCGCTATCAGCAGCCATAGAGCGGACCACATCCTCCATGGTGCGGTTCTAGCGCCTTGACACCCCGTTCTACTGGGGGTTGGAAGACCCCCTGCTCGATGAAGTAGCGCTACAGTTCCCCAAGGTACTCCCCTCCTCGTTTAGAGCAAAAGGTCTGGAATGATTACCGGGACTGGCGTTCCACCATGACCAGCCAGACGTGGACTATAGATCCAATGCATGCGCGTGAAGTCATCAGTGAGCGTGAGCACATAGCGACAACATGAACATGATAGAGGCGCCTGTGCAGGAGGCCGTGGTGCTCGGGAGACAGAGCAACAGCGACAAAGATGAATGCATGTTGAGCGGGAGAAGAAGGGGGAAAGGACTCAGGTGACCCAGAGAGGTGGTACAAGTCATCGACGACCGTGTCGGAAAGAACAATCTCTTAGGTGTCAGGAACAAAGATGCGAGCATCGTCATCTCTGTGCGTGGCACCAAGGCCCTTCCTGGTGCAAGCACGAACAGACAGCAAGCTGAGAACAAGACAAGGGACATACAAGACATCAGAGATGTACACGGGACCAGCTGGCCTGTGGAACTAAACTACGCTGACACCCTATACACGAACCTCGTGGCCAGCTGCGGTGCGTACGGAACGGACAGAGTCAATGGGTTGCAGGACGACAAAAGCAGCATGCCAAAAGGTCATGTGGTGACCTGTCGCCGTGAGTCAATGACCCAAGTGGCATCCGTCGCATGCGCACATGGGGGAACATGACACTCGGCTACAGAATAGGGTGCTGACATAGGAAGTTGAGCGGACGGCGTTGCGAGGCGGATTGCGATGTTCATGTGAGACACATGCAACCACGATAGGTCATCTGGACCAACATGTGAACAGGACTGTTCATGTGCACTGCCACAAGCATCATCAAGCACCACGGGATACATCCCACAAGCAGTAGGACCCCCCGGCTCAGTCAACACACTCGCACTTCCCTACGATGACTGCAGTGCACGAAGTTGGTGAAGCTCCGCGATCGTCCTGTCATGCTTGATAATCGTCTGGTCGTGCGATTTGGTCGGGGGAGTGGCCGATGCTGCAAGTGTCGCTGGGGTGCCGGCGATTGTCGCTCCAGACCGGGCGGTGGCACTTGACAACTACCGCATGTGCGCTTTGTGTGCGTGCTGCAATCCATGCGTGATTTTGGCCCAGCCCAGTGGACAGCCCGTGAGGCGTGTATAGTCCGAGTAATTGTGGTTGCTGCCACAGTTGTAGCACGAGTCGCCGGCTCCCACTACCACCAGTGCCGTGGTTGCTGCTGCCTTGGTGTTGTTGCTGCTTCCGCTGCTGTTGCTGCGGCTGACATTATTGCTCCTCGCGCTACCGTTGGAGCCACTGCTGCTGTTGCCACTTGTAGACACCTTATGACCCTTCTTCCCTTGAATTGACACCGCTGTAGTAGCATACGGTGAGGTAGAGGAGGGGTCTGACGGGGAGGTAACTGCAACAGCTGCTGAGGCGATGTTGCGGCGAGTGCGGTTTGCTGCATCCACGCCGGCGACCTCTAGGATGTGCATGATTGCCTAGGGGAGCAGTGTCCCGTCGCTTCCCATCTCGCGCAACAACTGGTCGAAGCTGCCAAAGACGCGCTTAGTCCAGGTGGATGCCGTACATGATTGTGTTAAGGGCGGAGTACGGGGCCGGGCCATCATCACCCAGCTCCTCACGGAGCTGAATCCCATGCAGCCAGTAGTCCGTAGCGGACTCTTGGAGGCCCTGGCAGAGGGAGTTGAAGGCCGCTAGGCACTGGGACATCAGCTCTAGGGTGGCATCCTCGAAAAGAGTGACTGCTAGCGCCCAGGCGACGCAGGGGTCCGCCCCCTTGCCGGTCATTGGCTCACCAAGGAATCGGTTGAAGTCCTTGGTGTGGTCAAGGGTGGCCTTCAGGAGGCCAAAGGTGGCCCGCACCGCCGTCTGCCTGTGATCAAGGTCGGACGCCTGGTAAGGGGTAATGTAGTAGGGTAGGAACCCCTCACACATAGCCCACATGCGGAAGCGAGGCTTCCAGGATTTTTAGTCGTCCCTCGCCCGGTAGATTGGCGGGGTCCGATTCAAACCATTTGGGCAGCTGAGCCGTCGGTAGGGCGACGGGCATGGAGAATGCGACTCCCCTGTCCATGCGAACCCATAGAGCCCGCTCCTCACAGCTCACTAGTAGGCGTGAGGGGCCCTGGCCGGAACTGCCGCCGGCGTCGCTGCTCTAGTGTGTGGTACTTGACGCACACACTTTGCGACACGCTTCCAGGCAAAGGAGGCACTCGCGCAGTAGGTCCTCCTCGCCCTCCTCCCCCGTGGCATCGGGAAACTGCTGCCGCTGCTACTGCTGCTGTTGCTGATGCTCTTGCTGTTGCTGTAGGGGCAACAACTCGCAAAGGAGGTTCTGCAGGTCGGTCACCTGCTTCATCAGCTTTGTCTGGCTCTCCTCGTGTTGCTCCTACAGCGTGCACACGGTGCGTGCTAGGATGGCAGGGCTGAGAGGCTGCGAGTCCCGGTTGGGCGATGACCCCTCATCAATCATCCCAGCATTGCCTCCCCCAGCGTACGTGCCGGCGTTGGCGCTACTGTTGGCTGCTCTCAGCATGGCTGTTTCCTGCCGCTCTACCGAAGAAAGTTTTTGCAGAGTTTCCCGTCCTCCCATGGGCGTGGAAAAGTTGTAAGGGGGCACCTTTGTCGATCAGCGATGCCACTGACCTGTCCCAACCCCCAAATCCACACCAGGACCAAGGAGGGGAGCCCAGCCAGAGGATAGAGGGGTGTCCAATGAGAAACCCAAGAGGAGGGTGAGGTGGCCGGAGGTGCTGCTGCTGCCACCGCTACTAGTGTGGTTGGTGAAATGGTAAGGATGGATGTCACTCCCCACTATTAGTGGGTGGATAAAAATTTCCAATTGAAAATCTGACTCCAGTTCTCGAAGAATTGAGAAGCACCGAAGATATGGTGGTTCAGCAAAAGAATTGGCGAAGTGAAGATGATGACATAATCATGATGACATCAGAATAAAGGTTGTCCAAATGAGGTGAAAGTTGCAAGAATGATGCGCACAGATGTGGTGAGTTCAATGGTGGTGGTTTCGGGCTCAACAAACAGAGAAAAGTGCAAAGAATTCACTATCTTCTTTCCAGACCGAATTCCAGAAATTGGCCAGATCTGCATGCATGTCGGCTTGTGCTGGAGGCTACAGACCACCAAATGAAGTGCGACTGGTGGCATTAGAAATCTGGGATCCAGAGCTTTCTAAAAAGTGCCCACGCAAAACGGCGGCAGATTGAGAACTTTCTACTCTCTCGAGTGCAATTAGGCGGCGGACACGACCTGCTTCCGGCTTCCACAAAGCTTCACAGGCAACGCAGGAGAACCTCTTGCCGCCGCTGCTGCTGCTGCTGCTGCTACGGCGGCGGTGCAGTTTGCCAGGGGTGCGGAAGCCTGCCAGGAACGACAGCGGTGGCGGTGACTCTCACTAATGCTGCTGTAGCTGCCTCTGTGCTACGCAGCTAGCGAGGGGTGCCTCACCGCTCTGAAACCATGTTAACATGCACGCAGTCTTACTAGTCAGAAACCAACTGCAACGGCCTGGGTAGCAAAATGCATCAGTGCGTCTGAACTGCAAATGATGCAATGAGTGAAAACTGAGCCCTACAAAGCACAACTAGTGCACCAGGGCAGTCACACACACACACACACACACACACACACACACACACACACACACACACACACACACACACACACACAC
>SZWC01004646.1:99350-129827 GCA_023375785.1 Penium margaritaceum
ACACACACACACACACACACACACACACACTCACACACACACACACACACACACACACACAAACACACACACACACACACACACACACACACACACACACACACACACACAAAGCATGTATAGCAGCGTATTCAAGCATGCCAAAACGTGGTGGAAACCACGTTTAGGCCATAACTCCCTGCAGACATGTCAGAACGCCAGGCTATCTGAACCAGAACAACAACGGCAAAGAGAGCTATGGAACGGTAGGTTGCATGCCTACACCCAGTCTCACAGCAAGTCTGAATGAAAGGAAACACGTGCTCCCCCAGTCTTCTGCAGCCGCATCCGTGTTAGGGTCCTGCACGTGGATGGACATGAGCCGAGGGGTCACCGTAAGCTGTGAACGACGCACACAACGACAAAATGATGCTCTGTGATCATAACATCTTCCTCACATGCATGTTTGTTGCATTACGATACACGCATGTTACAAAACACTTCATGAAAGGAAGATAAACCAATGTAAGAATGATAGGGATTTCTTTTGTCATTTTTTGGAGTGATTTTTCCTCAACATGAGATCCACAATTTTCATGCTTATGTATGCAATGTATGACCTCTCTCGGAGCAAAAACAAAGAATACTTTTTATGAAACAAAAGAAGATGAAATCGTCAACAGCCTGTCACCTGACCATGCAGTCAAGATGAGAATAAGATTCAACATCCAGTGTAATTTAAGATTGAGATATTCTCAATCTCCATTTTTGAGCTTGAGATTCTCATTCATTGCCTCAAAATGATCGAGATGAGAATAAGATTCTCGCTCAATCTTAAACGTCATGGTTTCTTTCAGCCCTCCGTCCCTCCCACCCTACTTCCCTCACTCCCTCCCTCCCTCCGTCCCTTCCTCTCCCTCCCTCCCTCCCTCCCGCCCCCTCCCCCCCCCTCTCTCTCTCTCTCTCACACACACACACTCTCTCTCTCTCTCTCTCTCTCTCTCTCTCTCTCTCTCTCTCTCTCTACCTGTCCTCTTACCACCTCTCCCTCACCCCTCCCTCCCTTTCCCTATGCCCCTCATCCCTCCCTCTTTCCCTCTTTTTGGCATGTCACTCATGATGACCTTTGGACTTGTTGCTACTCTCTTGCTGGGAAACCAAGATGCTTGACGGTTACTTTGACAGCATCAGACTGAGCTGGCGCATTCTTGTGCACTCGTGAGATTTTTCTTGGTGACCAGTTCCTAGGGAGAATTTTCTCAATGGTGGTTTCTGTGGTTGTTCATGCGAGCTACATAGAGTTTGTGTTTCTGCACTTGGTGCTCCTTTTGATCGGTCAGTCAGAAAATCAAGCAGCTCGTACGACTGCCTGGTTCTAGCCAACTGTTGTTTGGGAGCTTGCAGTTAGGTTGCTGTATTTTCCACTTGTGGTTGGTACTTTGCGCTTCTATGTGCTCTTTGTGGATGAGACGGTAGTCCTAGAACTGTGTTACTTGTTCTTTTGAACTTGATTCTCAACTTCATCGCTTTCAAGCATATTTTGGCTGCTCTGTACTCTTTCAAGCACCTTACGTCACATTCTGTTCTTCACACTGTACACTATGACACAGTACATTGCTAAAGGGGATTCTCTCATCATCTCATGGTATGAGAGTAGTAGAGTGATGACGTCTCTTCATCCCACCATACAATAAACAGCAGCAGCAACAGAGGCGTTTGGGCTGGGCTGGGCTATGATTGATGGGGCGCATAGGTCCAGGCAATGTGGAGGCCCTAAGCTGAGGGATTAAGTGACGTAATCCTTTTGGAGAGCAGGAGGCAGAATGCTGTCAAAGAATTTCAGTAGTTTCCCCCATGTTGACGGCCTTTTTGGCACCGAAGCAACGTCAGCAGTAGGTACGGCTGCCATAGCAGCTATGTTTGGCTATGTTTGGGCTCGCATGTCTGATCAGTGTACACTTGACCAGTCCTCCTCCAGCGCAGGTCTGGCACATCATCAGAAGTCCATTTCCAGAGCTTTTGCCTAGACCACCACCCCAGCCCCTGCCTCCTCTATGCCTCCATACCCTCGGGGGTCGGCTGCTACTTCCCTGAGAGGGAAGTAGTGGGTCGGTGAACTTTCCATGTTCAATCCATGGATATACATCCGGCACACTCACAAAAATGGCCCCAGATAAGACACCCCAAAAGGTTTCATCCAGAGAGACATCCAAAATGAGCAGCCTTGAAGCTTTCTAGCTCTGCTGTCGCTGACGTGCTGACACATTCCAGTCAGCGGAGGCACTAGCATGCACGGCAGGCGCAACGTGCACAATGGACCAGGTGGGTCTTGCTCACCGTGCAAATTCCATGCTCCACTCAACCATACATGACATCTTTTCATCTAAGTGTAAGCATCTACAAAATTCATGGCGGTGCTTGCCCAATTTCTCCACCATGCTCTCCTCCACACAATTTTCAACTAGCTACTGGTATCAGAGCAGTGAGGAGAAAGCTCTGTCACTCTTCCCACCACTCTCGTGTGTGGGGATTTCATGATCCTTGGATTATGCCTAGCAACCAACTCTTGGCCGTGAACCCACTTTGCCACACACACCCCGTACCTGGCCATGTTTTCTGCCCCTCTCCCTTAGCTGACCTCTGCACCAGCAACGTGTGCGCATGGGCACTATTTTGCCCATCTGTCATTCTTAGTGCCGCTATGAAACCCATGGTGGCTCCTATCTTTTCAGGCCAACGTGTGGCAGATTGACTGCTGGCCAATGAAATCCTCTTGAGTCTCATCTCGGCCCACTCCTCACCTACCACACCTCCACCCTGCATCTTCGTAGGAGCGGCATATCCGCTCATAAATTTTTCGCTCAAAGATGACAGGGCCGTCCTTTGTCATTGTGTAGCATTCTGCATCTCCACCAAGTTTTGTGGTGCAGACAGGCGTATCAGTAGGAGCTGGTTTGAGGCTCTCACTCTCACAGCAGCATCATGATCGAGCCCAGTCTAGCATCTGCAGGTCTAGTTGCAAGTGAAAGCACTGCGGATCTATCGTCGACAGTCGCAGCCTACACACTCGGACTGTGTCTCACCTTCAACCGTATCGGGGGCAATTTTGCTAAAAGCAGCTGTAGTTATAGCTGTAGCATAGGCCTGGCACCTTGTCCACTTGAACTCTCTGTAGTGAAACCTGTGTTACTTGCACCTAGAATCACTGCAGTCACATCCGCCACAGCTTTGATTCGTGAATCTGTGGCCGATACAGCAGCACCTTGCCGCCGTTATTGCAGCTGCACCTGTTGGATACTGTCAATAAGGAAAGTCTCAGCCCCAGACATATCCTTGGAAGCAGCCAAGAGCCATCCAATCATTCCACAAGCAGCATTGCCACCATCTCTGCCATGCTGGCTTCACCCCTGGAGTTGTCGGAATGTGATTCTTTCAAGTTTCCAGCTCCCAAATCTGTTGCGTTTCTGGACAGGCAAATACATCTCCACCCATCGAATAAGATTCATCTCTAAGAAGAACCATCTTGGCAACAGATGACCAGTCAGTGAACCGTACCTCTGAACCAAGGTTCCTGTAACAAACGTGAATCTGTTGCAACACGTCCGGCTAGCTGAAAGAAGCAGATCATACTTGCTTTATCGTGCTCTTGGTGTATTTCCTCAAGTTAGCCCTCAACAGTTATCTACATCCTATTGCCTTTGGTTCCACAGCCATTGCCACCATGTCTCCGCTCTACCTTTCCTTGCTCACTCACTCTTTGCTCGTAATTCTCTCACAACCCTACCTCACATCCTTTGCTCCGCCACTTTCACTCCTCCACTTAGTCATGCTCATCTCAACACATCATCGTCTCATGCCCTTTGCATTCTCTCAGCATGTCCCTCTCTTCTGCAAAACTCTGAAGCTCTACCTCACATCAACTGCTCGCTGCTCTCGTTTCCAACTAGATATTGTCCTCAACTTTACCTTTCTGCTCTTGCCACTTTCTCGCTCTCTCATGAATTCTCTTGCTTCTTCCTACATCTGCTCTTGCTCACCCTGTACATCTATATCTTCTGACATAGTGCCTGACAAAGTGTCAGGCAACATCGCCTTGTGCCACCTGACCAACCCAGTGCATCTTCCTCGCCATCACTGCCTTCTGCCATCTATGCTTCCTATGGCCCGTTCCGCCGCCACTTCCTCCACCTATGTCATCTTGCCCACCTCCATCGCTACAATCTACAAAATCAGCTGCTCCACGATGGTCCGCCTTGCACCCTGTCAAAGAAAGTGGTTCTTCTTGCTCCCCGGCCTCATCGTCAGCTCATCTGCTTTCTCACAACCACTGGTCCTTCATCAAATGAGCACACTGACACAGACACCACTGCTTTTGACACTCAGTCTACTGCTGCCGTCGCTCTTGAACGCCCGCTCTTTCCTCTTCCTTGCTACTGCTACTTAGAAACATTGCCACTGCATTTCACCTCCAAGCTCACCTTCTCATCTTGGGAAGTACGCTTCAGCACCTGGGCTCAAGGTGAGAACCACTATTAGCACTAGTTCCCTCCTCATACCTTTGCTACCACGCCCTTTGTCTTGCAGCCTGCTAAGTCTGTTTGTGCTATTCATGCGCTCATCAATACTAGACCATATAATCTTACTGTCGAGATTGGCTTGTACATTACCATTGTAACACACAGCACTCTTGCAAACCCTATTGGTGCATCCGCCCTCATTTGCCGCCGCACCATTTTCAGCGGCCATGCAATACAGAGAGCAGTAACCGTTCAGTTCAATTAGATTCATGTGCGTGCAGATGAGACGATTGACACAGACTTGGCTCGTAGCCTAAAGCTTCTCCATGACCTTGGTAAGGCTGCACCTGGGCAGCTCTCTGCCTGCCTTTCCACTGGCCTCATTGCTGAGCTGTCTTTCCTCAACATTCATCCTCTTGTCGCTTAGCTTGAGGACCTTGTTGCTGCGCCTATTGCATCTGACGCACCCCCTGGTATTGATGCACTCTACGAGTTCACTGCCGTCTGCCTCATTGATTGCTGGAGCAACCTGCACAACAAGAAAATTCATCTCTCCGCTATCTCTGCTGTCCCCTATGTTGAATTCATCCCCTGTGTCCCCCTCTTCCTCCACCTCATGCACCACCTCCTCCTCTAATGGCTTTTTTTCTTTTTTGGTTTGGCTGAAACGTTGCCTTGGTGGTGGTTAACCCCTGCCACATTAACCCCTCCTCCTCTAATGATGGTGCTCATGCCACGCTTCGTACGGGTTGTGGATGTGGTGGTTGAGGGTGTGGAGGAGAACACCTGTCATGGTAGGGACCGAGGTAGCAGGGGTCATGGAATCTCATCGATCAGCTTCTGGTGGTACTGGGCGTGCCTTCAGCTTCTTTGTCGCTTTCCTTCAAAGATCGTCATCCCCGTCCAACTCGAACCGTTCCGCGGCGTCTCTCCTTGTCGCTCCACTCCGGCTGCATCCCCATGGACAAGTAGATGCGCATGTTCCATTCATAATACACGTCTCCCGGTTTTGCTTTCTGCAGTTCCTCAAAGTCTACGAACAGCTCCTCCATGTCTCGCATCTTTCCAAACCCACTGCTTCCGTCCGCTCCGGCCCATGCTGTCTCAAGTTCTGCCTCCCGCTGTTTTGTCAAAAATTCCTCGCCCCAATCATGGTCCTCTGGTTCCTCGGGGGCCTGTGATTCCTCAAAGTGTTGCGCCTCGGGGTCGGTTGAAATGCGCTGCTCTCCCTCCTCCAAGACTAGCTCCACATCATCCTCATTTGGAGCCGTCTCGGTTTCGGTGTTGCTTGGTACATCCGCCGGCTCAGCTTCCTCAACTGCGGCCTCCTCGGTTGCAAGGCGTGCCTTCTCTGCTTCCTGCTTTCGTTGCCTCCGACGCTGTGCCTCTCTCGCGCGCCGTGCTACCTGGGCCTGATACTGCTTCACCAAACGTGAGTCACATGAGGCGGCCAAAGGTAGGTTCTCTTGGGTGGAGTGCGTTGCCGAGTCACTTGTCGCCTCTTCCGTGTCAGCATTTTCTTCCACGTCTTTGGGAGCTTCGTGTGCCATGTAGGCACATACCACGGTATGTACGTCCGTGGTGTCAGGTTCAGCAAATAAAAGTGGTTCTTTGTCGGCATCTGCTGCCCGCTCCTCCATGCCGTAGCATTCCCAACTGGTCGTGTAGAGTGGAAGGGCGGTGGTGCCGTCAACCTCCCCCTCACAAGCCAGAGGCCTCTCCGAGGCCTCAATCGGAAGCCTCGAGAGTCCATCAACGTTTAGCGCCACATCCCCCTTGCGATGCTGCACCTCAATATCGTACTCCTGTGGGAGTACCACCCACCTTGCCAGCTTCCTTGTTGGGTCGCGCAATTTGTGGAGTTGCATGAGTGGGTGGTGGTTACTCTGCAGGATGAACTTGCGGCCGTGCAGGTACACCCAAAAACATTGCACCCCATACACCACCGCCAAGCACTCTCCCTCAATTTTGGAGTAGTTCTTCTCTGATGCGTTCAACCTTTGACTTGCAAATCCCAACGGTCTTTCATTCCCTTTGTCATCCTCCTGCGAAAGGGCTGCTCCAATCCCCTCATGGCTGAAATCTGTCTGAAGGACAAAAATGCGCTCGAAATCCGGGAACATCACGAGCGGCGCGGTGGCAAGGAGTATATTTAGCTTCTCAAATGCGGCCTACGCCTTCGGATTCCATGTAAAATCCGGCTCCTTCTTCACGAGGTTGTGCAGTGGGCTCACGATAGATGCAAAGTTCCTCACGAAGCGGCGGTAGTAGTTGCCAATGCCCACGAACGCATGAACCTTCTTCTTATCCGTGGGGACTGGAATCTTCACAATCGCCTCCACTTTCTTTGGGTCAGGGGCGATGCCGTCCTTGGAGATGATGTGGCCAAGGTAGGCCACCTCATGTGTCCCCAATAAGCACTCGGCGTCACGGCCAATCCCGCCTCCATCACCTTTTCCAAAACTGCTTCCAAATGCTTCAGGTGCGCCTCCCAACTCGGTGAGAACACAATGATGTCGTCCAAGTATGGCACCGAAAAATCCATCCCCTCAAAAACGGTGTTGATGAGCCACTGAAAAGCTGCTGGTGCGTTCTTGAGGCCAAAGGGGAGCCTCGTGAACTCGTAGAGACCCTTGTGGGTGACAAAGGCCGTCTTTGGTACCGAGTCAGCTGCCATGGCGATGGCATGGTATGCGGCCTTCGCGTCCAATGTTCCGAGATATTCTGCCTTTGAGAACTTGTCAAAGATATCGTCGATGCGCGGGAGGGGGTAGCGGTCTGCTTTTGTGATCTTGTTCAGCTCCCAGTAGTCGATGCAAACCCGTGTTCCCCCGTCCTTCTTCGGCACCATGATCACCGAAAAGGCCCATTCACTGCTGCTGGGCCGGATGACCCCCATGTCCTGGAGCTCCTTGAGCTCCTTTTTTGGTAGCCATTGCTCCTTCTGCAAGAGGCGGTACGGGCGGCGTGCGATCGGCTTGTAATCATCGGTGTCAATGTGGAACTTGATACCACTTTTGTCCACCTCATGCGGTTGCTTTGTCCATGCTCCCACATGCGCGTCAATGAGATCTTGTAGCTGCCTCTGTTGCCCAGGGTGGAGCCTGGTGTCGATGGGAACATACGCACTCATCCAGTCCCAGCTTAAATCTGCTTTGTACTCCAGCGCCACATATCCGAGGGAGTTGGGCATACCCCACACCGCGGCCACAGGAATGGTCACGAGCTCTTCAGAGCGCCGCTGTGATGATGCGACCTGCTCCTCTTCTTCTTCCTCAGCTTCCTCGTTCTTAGCCGTAAAACGCGCTTCCACCTTTTTCAGCTCTGCTTCCACCTGGTTGGGGCCGATATCCAGCAATGAGACCCACTCGCTAAGCCTCTCCTCCTTGAGCGCTTCCACGACCAAACCCAAGGGTGGTTTGGCCGCTCCGTCCCCTCCCGATGTTGCTTGCTTGTTGCTCTTCCCCAAATCCTTCACCTCACGTGGTGCCAAGATGGGCACCACCTCTTTCTCGCCCTCCTCATCCTCATCCCCGTCCGACTCATAGTCCAGGAGTCGCGGCTTCATGTGGCATTGCAGCTCCTCGTGTGATGTTTCTTTGACGTGCTTTGGTGCCACGTCCTCCATCTCCCGCTTGCTTCATTCAACTTCCGGGGGTGAGTTCTCCCCATCGGAGTCTTCCTTCTCCCATTCCGAATCCTCCTCAATCGGCCTCTCGGCTGCGGTGCGGAAGGCGAGCGGTGTAGGGCGGAGCTCGGGTGCGCGGCGAGTGAACATTGCGTGTAGAGCTTCCGCCTCGTCCTCCGATTCTTCCTCCTCTTCTTCTTCAACTGGTTCCACAGCGGGTGCCGCGGGTGGCGTCATGGCTCTTGGCTGCAAGCGCTGCTGCAGCTCCTCCATCGTGAGGATGTATGGGCGCACGTGAGGGGGTGGTACTGAGATCAGCTGCTGAAGTCCAACCCTCGCTGGTTCCTGCTGCCCTGGTTTGCGCCGCACCGTCCTGTGGTGCTGCCAACTGAGGTCAAATCACATGCTGTGAAGCAATATAGAGGGGGCTAGGGGTTTCTTGCAGTCCATCCATCCACTCGACCACCGAGAGAGGGACACGTATCTCCCCCGGTATTGCAAATTCCGAAGGTGTGCCCGGGACGCCCTCAATGTCCTCCACCTCCTGTTCAGCGGCTTTGCTTTCTTGGAGACCATTCCGCACATAATTGGCACTGATTTTCTCTCCCCCGGACCATCCGATAAAGCAGCTTCTCTTGCTTGTAATCCACGCAAGCACAAGCCGGGTACAACCAATCATTCCCCAAAAGCATGCCGAACGAACCTCCCTTTGTCACGATGATGTCCACGGTCCGAGTGAGGGTTCCCACCGTCACCGGCACCTTCTGAGTCTTCCCGAGTGGTTTGGAAAGGCTGTCACAAGTCTCGTTCAGGTACTTGGATGGCTCAAGGACCGCCATCAGTCCACATGCTTTTGCGGTATCCTGACTCATGGTGGTCGAACCAGCACACGTGTCGGCGATACTTCCAACCTTGTGCCTTCCCACAACCACCTCCACCAATGCGACCAAAAGTTTGTCGTCGTCAGTTGCCTCCATCATGGACTGCTGCTGGACCACAGTTACTTCCCCTTCCATCAACAGCGTCAGTAGGTCCTCTTTCACCTTTGGGCAATCCAAAATGTAAGTCCAAACTGACACGCTTGCGTTGGTCTTCTTCAGCGTGTTTACCACGGAAAAGGGGACGAGGTGGTCGCCGCGCTTCGGGCGTGGCAGTGGCGCCGCCCGGCCCATCTGCTCCGCTCTTGCCTCCTTGAGGATGAACGGCACATCCCGGGGGCGTTTGGAAGCACCTCCTTCCGTGGGTTGGCCATCAGTGGCACTTCCTGTGGCTCGTTCTCTTCCTTAATCTCAGCTTCCAGAATCTCAGCTTCCTTTTCTGCTTCCAAAATTTCTGCTTCCTCCTCCAATCCTTCCATCTGTAGCCTCAAAATGTGCACGGCCGGCGACTCCTCTGCCTCACAGACTACCTGGTTAGGAAAAACCACTGCCGCAACGGCCGGGTGAGCACTTGGTGCGGGTGCAATGGGTACGACATGGACCGCTGCAGCTTGTGGGGCTGGATGGTCGCGCCTCGGGTGAGGGCAGTTACGTGCAAAGTGGCCTTGCTCCTGGCAGTTATTGCAAATGAGGTTGGCACGTGCATGGGGAGGATCCCCTCCAGGTGCCAGCCCTCCCGACTGCTGTTGCTGCTGCGCGGCAAGCTGAGCCTTAAGCTCCATGAGCTCGATGCGGAGTTTCAGCGCCTCGGGGTTGTTGTTGTCCACCTTCTCTTCTTCTTCAAGGTCATTTAGGTTCCGAACCGCAGCTTGGAGGGTCTGCAGTTGCATCAGCTTCAGGTCGCGCTTCCAAGGATCCCCGACAGCACGAAAAAAATCCTTCACTTGCTCGGCTTCAGAGTACCCCGGGATGTGGCGTGCAATTTTCCTCACACGCATTGCCAAACTTTCCGCCGACTCTCCGACGCGCCGCTTCAGGGTGGCGAGGCCACGAACGGCTTTTCCCTCGTCGGTCGATGCCCGAGTATTGAATTGGCCTTCGAAGCATGCCCAGAAGTGCGACTCGGTCAGTGGTGCAGCTCCCACGGCCTTTGAATCCTCAATCACCTGCCGGTACCATACGGTGGCCATGCCATCCAAGTGCATCCTCAACCAACACAACTTTTGCAAGTCCGTAGCAGGAGCGTCAAAAACCAAAGAGAGAGTCGACTCGGCTTCCTCTTTCCAATTCAAAGCCACTTCGCCTTCCTCGCCTCTGAACCAACGGAGATGCACCACCGGTGTGGGAACTCCCATGCCGACAAGCCCCGAGACCGGCACTCCACCGGAACCTCCGGCGGTGATAGATGTGCCTTGGCTTCCCATTCCTGCAACAAAACACACGTTAGAATTGCGGTCCAAGTTGTCGTCGCGCAGTGGAAGAGAGGAAAACTTGTCCCCGTTGATGCCCACTTTGTCCCGAGGCTCCGTAGCTTGGGTTCCACCGATGGAGTGCCGACGCGGTCACTTTCGTCCTTGGCCGGGCCTCTCTCGCTCGCCAAGACGGAGTGACTCCAACACACGGCTCACTTCTTCCACCTCCGGTGGTACTCCTGCAAGCCGTCGACTACGGCGAGGTTGCGCCAGCGTCCCCGGATGTGGCTCCAACCGAAGGGTGGAGCCTCAAGGCTCTGATACCAATGGATCTACCCCAAATGTTTTGTGGTAGTCAGTCATCAACTTGGCAGGTCACTCTTCTTTAGAAATGGTCCGCGGATCACAAGTCACAATCACACTTGCAAGAAGACTTGGAATCAATAACTCATTGATAGGATATGAGCAAATGATAGTACATGGAAATACAAATGACAATCTTTAAATAATGGCCAACGGCCTCGAACCATTGAGTGACCGGGCCGCTGCCCAAGCCCGATGCCACAAGCTCCTAGCAGCTGCCATTCTTATGCTTGGCCCAAAATCTTATTCCGTCACAAATGTGATGAGCGCTCAGTGATCCGCGCACCGTCCAACAAATCCGGTAACCTAAGCACACACGTAGGATAAGCACTCCATGAGCCATGCTCCTTTATCAATTAGGTAACTCCAACTTGAAATGAGCGCTCTGTGAACCGCGCTTCGACCACGAGATCCTGTGACCTTGAAAAGAAGGTGGAGTAGAGAGAGAGATGATTCCACTTCCCGTTCGGTGACGTTTGGCGAGCTCCATGTGTACGTGCACGCTTTCCGCCTCCGCCATTCTCTCGCTTCCAACACGATGCCATGCCACTCACATGGTCACCACTTGTCATCCTTCCAACCTTCCGCTTCCCATTCCTCCCTCGAGTGTCGGGTCCATGTGACACTCGCCGGCGACACGATGCTATGCCACCGGTGTGGTCACCTCGTGCCACGCTCCCCATTCCAACCCTGCTCCCTGTCCCGTCACATGTTTTGGCGAGACACAAGATTTGGTGGTACACATCAACTACACCAAATCCAACAAGTCCATGGTGGTCGCGAACGACAAGGTCAAGCTGATGGCTGGCCAAGGAGACATGGACGTAGATATGGTGGTTGGTTGAAAGCGGGTGCAGCGCGTCATCAAGGACGTGCAACACGTAACCGGCTTGGCTGACATTCTAAGTGTCAGTTCCTTGATGGATAAGGGGTTCAAGGTGCTCTTCAAGAGAAATGGAGTAGTCGTGCGGAAGGACAGAGGTGGCGAGCCCATGTTGGATGCTAAGCGCAAGGGATGCATCTACATCGCGGAGACCAAGGAGATCCCCACATCGACAGATTCAACAAACTTGCAAGAACGTACCGTCAACCTGGCCAAATGAGGGGGAGCTGATCTACACCTCTAGCACCAACGACTGGGGCATTCCTCATCTACAACCGTGAAGGAGATGGCAACGTGCAAGCTGGTACACGACCTTGTCATCAACGGTGCAGAAGAGGCGACAGGTGCACCAATGTACAAAAATTGCAAGCCTTGCACTTTGGGCAAGGCGCAACGCAAATCGTTCAACGAGATCGTGAATCACACCTCGGACCTGCTAGAGGTCATGCACAGCAATGTGTACGGACCATTCAAAATGGCGTCAAAGAGCGGCACGCATTACTTTGTCACCTTCATTGATGACTAGAGCAAAAATCTCTACCGGTGCTTCATGAAGGGGAAAGGCTAGATCTTGGACCAGCTAAAGGAGTATGTCACTGTGGTGGAAAGGCAGACTGACCGGAAGGTGAGAACACTACGCAACGAAAACAGCGGAGAGTACGTGGGCTGTAGCAGGTGGATGAAACAACAGGGCATGAAATGGGGGAAAAAATGCCATACTCACCACAGTAAAATGGCATGGTGGAGTGGGAAAACTAGACGTTGTTGAATATGGTGCGGACCATTTTGGTGGATGTGGATTTACCGCAAAGCTTCTAGGCAGAAGCTGTGCGTACGGCAAGCTACACCATCAACCTCACCCCTATAGCAGTGTTGAAGGGGAAGAGCGGTTGGAAGACACCATAGGAGGTTTGGAGCGGGTGCAAGCCAAGTGTGGTACACCCAAAAGTGTTTGGGTGTCATGCGCACGCGATTGTGCAAGCTATGCAGTGGCGCGATAGCAAGCTAGAGCCGCGGGCAAAGCCGTATGTCTTCCTTGGCTATAAGAGTGCGCATAAGGTGCACCGGCTCTACAACATGCACAAGGAGGAGGTAATCCACAGCCATGAGGTTGAGTTTGTCGAGTAGTAGAATCACATCACCAGCAACGACGAGGACGTGGTGGACTCTCCAAGGACGGAAGAGTGGTTCTAACTCCTTGACTACAAGGAGCCGGCGGAAACCAAATTTGAGGATGCGGCATCGGGGTGCGAAGGTCCACCAGCAGTGGAAGCCGGTGCAGAAGACTCTGATAAAGATCAAGCTGATGAGCAGATCCATCGGAAAAATCGGCGGATGACACAGCAAGGGTGCCAAGGGACGCGCTCCTGGCAGAGTACACATCGGGCATCGATGGAAAATCCACTGGATGTGCCACCTGTCCGGATGATGTTTCAGTAGAGTGGGAGGAGCCATCCGGTCGATGATTCATCTGAGCGTGTAGAGTCGGAGGGATTGTAGCAGAACGACGATGCACCACCAAAATTGGCGCGCTACAGCGGGAGGCAGCGAAAAGCGGGAAAGCGCTTTGACGCAAGCACCGGTCGATAAATTGGCATGATGCAGTGCATGCTAGCTGCATCAATGGAGCCAAAACATATGCAAGAGGTGCTTGCGCAACCAGAAAGAGATCAGTGGGATGTAGCCATTGAATCTAAGCTTGTGTCCATCACAGAAAATGACACGTGGGAGCTGATTGACAGACCAAAAGATGCCAAGGTCATGTATCCAAAGTGGGTCTTTAAGACCAAGTTCACAGAGGAAGGTGTGGTAGACAAGTACAATGTGCAGTTGGTGGCAAAGGGGTACGCACAATGCAAAGACAAGCACTACGATGAGACATTCGCTCTTGTTGCCAAGTTCAGAAGCATCTGGGCGATCCTTGCAATGGCGGTCGCGAAGGACATGGAGCTCTACCAAATAGATGTAAACATGGCCTTCCTCAGCGACATCATAGACAAAGAGATCTACATGGAGGTGCCAGAGGGGGTGGAGGTGCCGGTGGGTAAACTGTACAAGGTACGGAAGTCTTTGTACGGGCTAAAATAATCGCTCGGATGTTGGTACCAATATATTGACAGCTTCAAGGCACAACTTGGCTTCAAGCACTGTGAGTCGGATCATAGCGTGTACATGCGGCACGACAAGAAGCTCCAACATATCATCGCACACTACATGGAAGATCTGATTTTGTGCTCAACCGATCTGCCGAGCCTACAACACATGAAAAAGCAGTTGAGCAGCAGATTCCAAATGTCGGACATGGGGGATGAAGAGTACTACCTTGGGATGAGCTTCATGCGGAACTAGAGGGTGTGCACGCTTGGGCTGGGACAGGCCAAATACGTGACAGAGGTGTTGAAGGGGTACGGCATGGGGGAATGAAAACTAGTTGGCAGTCCTGTCTCTACAACCTGTGAATTGAGTGCCACGATGGCGCCGCAAACAAGATAAGAGTGGGAGGATATGGCAAGGGTACCCTACCAGTTTATGGTGGGCAACCTCATGTACGTCATGGTAGCGACTCGACCGGACCTAGCCTACACGGTAAGCCAAGTGAGCAGGTATGTGGCCAATCGCGGACCACTACACAGGCAGGTGGTTAAGTGCATCATCTGCTACCTGTAGGCAACGCGGCATGCGCGGTTGAGGTTCGATGAAAAGGGGTGAGCGGACTCCTTGCGTCTAGTCTGCTACACTGATGAAAACTATGCTTGCGATATGGAAAACCGGAAGTCAGCATCCGGCTATGTGTTCTTGCTCACTGGTGCAATAATCTTGTGGTGCAGTAGGAAGCAAGAATGTATTGTCATCTCCATTGTGGAAGCAGAGTACATTGCGTTGGCTGAGGCGGTCAAGGAGGTGGTGTGTCTGCACAGGTTGCTTGGAGAACTGGGTGTGCCATAGTAACACCCTACGGTGGTACAAGAGGACAACTCCGGATCCATCTTGCCGACCAGCAACCCAACGCTACACAGGAGGACGAAGCAGATCAACGTGTGCTATCACTACGCACAAGACATGGTTGAAAAGAGGCAGGTGGCACTACAACACTATAGCACGCACAACATGCTTGTGGATTGCTTAACCAAAGTGCAACCCGCGGACCAGCACGCAATGAGCGTGGCCCGGCTTGGGATGATCAGCTATGATGGGTTGGAGGACGTAGTAGAAGATGAGTCAGAGCAAGCAAGACCAGCGGGCATGGCAGGTGCACGGGAGAGAATGTTGAAGATTTGCCCTTCTGCATGCCCAAGTGCGGCACGGGAAGACCCCAACGGGCCGGCACAGAGAAGAAAATCCTTCCAGTTGGACCTAACAGCTTTAGGGTTGCTCAGATCCTAAAATGGAGAATTACCCCTGAAATTGGACGCGCTCTTGAATCCAGTGGAAGTTGTTTCACCAAAATCGGACAAGTAACGAGGGAGATATGGGCTTCCAGAGTTGGGGTGTGTGCGTCAGCTCGGGGAGTTGGCTTCGGTTTGACTACCGGTGAGTAATCGATCGGAACGAGAAGAAGAAATACATCTGGTGTTTTTACTCCGGATGATCACTGAGTCACTCCGGCAAATGATTCACCGGATGTCAGCAGTGCAAGTTGTTACTCAGGGACTTGGCCAAAATCTTGGCTCGGAGTCTGAAACTCAGTAGTACGTTTTGCTACTTAGGAACTTGGCCACGATTCCGGCAACAGGTCTGCGAACAGGCTTCAAACTACATCAATCCCCATCACCAAACTCGATGATTAACTCATCAAAACAGACCCCAAAGGCGCGAGGGACACTGCCACTATGTGCAGGGACAGCTGCACCTCTGGAATGGCATTTTGATGGGTCCTTGATGTGTGAGGACGCATCGGCGGGCGACATGGTGCGCGCCGCCAAATGAGCGGCTAGATTGGGGTGCCGCACTGTGGTTGACGTAGCGGGAGATGCGGTGATCAGAATCACACACGGTTAGATGCATTGGAAAGCTCATGACTATCCCTACAAGTGTTTAGACCATGTCCATGTTTGAAAATGAATGCAAAATGCTGTTATTCTCTTTGCAAAAGTGACTGTCGCACAACTCTGTCCAACTCCTACAAACATAGCGTGAGGAGACCAGAAAGCTCACGCTTGGACTCAGATACACCACAAAAGAAGTCATGAGCATGGAAGACCAGTCAGGCCACGTTACAACTGCCACCACACAATGTTCTGACACTTTGGACCCGCCGTAGAAGGCATTGGCAATAGAGAAGTCGCCGTGTCATCAATAATAGCAGCTTTTTCTGTGACAGCATTGAGTGATAATGGTGCCAGTAGTGGCAGCGTGAGTTGCTGTTACTACCATAGTATTATGTGGCACAGCACCAGCATAGTGGAAGAAGTGGCTCGCAGAAGCAGCAGCGGCTAGTAGCAATAGCGCCCAGCTACAGAAGAAAGTAACTGCAGCAACACCAAGCAATAGGAGCAGGCCGAGGCAGCAGTAGCTTGAAACAACATTGAGCAGTAGTAGCTATGGGAGGCAGCAGTGGTAGTGGTGACATCAGCTTTTGGTAGCAGCATTGGGTTGCAGCACTGCCACAGGAGAAACAGTAGGAGCGACAACAGTGTAGCTGCAATAGCACAACTACAGTGCATAGTTGTACCACTATGGCAGCTCTAGCCGCAACAGTGCAACCATTGGTAACAGAGCTACGTGGCTGTGTAACACTATACAAAGCAGCAACAGCTTTTGCGTAGCTGCTGTCGTGCATGAAAGCTGCGCATTGTAGCTATGTAGCCATTCAAATGCTAAGCATTATGGCCCTTCTGCTACTGAATAGTAGCAGGAGTAGCAGCAGCCGATGGCAGTCACTCCCATGGCTGCCACAGGAAGGGGATGACGAGGTCACTGCCTCCTCTCCTCGTGTGCTGAATCTGCAAGAGGAAAAAAAGTGAAAAAACAAAGGAGAGAGGAAGGGAGACCAGAAAAAGGTGTTAAACAAGTATCCAGCAGTGTGCTGATCCTGGTGACATCAGCAGGTACCCCACTGAAATCAGCATTGTCTTTCTTACATCAGCAGATAGACAGCTGATGTCATCAAGGGCTTGTTTAAAATTTTGGTCTGGACATCATTTTTTGCCAGCATTTCAAATATTCCAGAAAATTTGTTGGTTTCTGATTTTGACCACTTTTGTGTTCCTCTCCATAAAAAGCGGCACGCATGGCGCCGGACAACGACAAGGGGAAGGGGCCGGCTGATCCCTCCGGCTCCAGTTCCCTGTCAGGTATGCATCGAGTGCACACATTCAGGCCATTGACCGGCTGCGACAGACGCAGGATGAGATCCAGTGCTAGCAGGAGTCTGATGCTCTTGCAGAGATCTTCACCATGCTGCAGAGGCTGCCGGGACTGAAGAAAAATACACCTGACGCTGCTGGATCTACACCACAGGGTCAGCAGGCCACCTCCACTGAGTCTGTCAGACAACAACCTGCACCTGAGGAGCAGGATTGAGAGGAGGAGGATTTCGATGCATGGACACGTGAGATTTCCATGCACCTGGATTGGCTGCACCTAGGCTTGCAGCACACACCCACGAGTGCATCAGTGGCGCCAACGTGTCAGACCTCCACGAGACGGGTTACTGGACTCTCCTTTTGCTCTTCCTCCTCCATTTCTTGTTCTTCTCCCTCTTCTCTGCCTGCCTAAGCTCAAGGAGTAGCCGCCGCCAGTTAAGGGAAGAAGGGGAAAGGGAGATGTGGCAAGGGACAACAACAACAA
Organism: Penium margaritaceum; assembly: GCA_023375785.1. Lineage (NCBI taxonomy): Eukaryota > Viridiplantae > Streptophyta > Zygnematophyceae > Desmidiales > Peniaceae > Penium > Penium margaritaceum. The sequence goes on from SZWC01004646.1 coordinate 116,801, forward strand.
CAGCAGCCGGTGAGTACATGCAATGGACGTTCTGTCCACTAATACAACTACTAGAGCGCTCATCATTATGCGGGGTGTCATCAGTCCCTAAACAAGTGCCGGATTGCACATGGCCTCCAGGCCATGAATGCTCAATGGAAGTCTTGTGACATCACTGAGACAAATTGCATGGTGATCTCGACAGCAGCCAAGCCTTCCGCCACTCCAGGCGGTGCGGTAGACATGGATCCTCAGTACCGCACCATTGCAAAGCTTTGTCAACTACTGGCTTTGCATATGAAGGGAGGTGCAACTGTGTTGTCACAGCCGGGTGGTCTATAGAAAGTTTGTTCCACTGTTTTTATTTCCTGTAATGATGCTGGAGGAGGAGCTTCTTTGGCTTGTGATAAGGATGGACCTGACAGAGTCACAGATTTGTACTGTTTTTGGTTGTTTCAAGTCCTGTGGTAAGAATCCAACAGAGGCAGAGTGCTCTGCGACCTGTTTATTTGTGTCAACAACATGTTGTAAGGTAAGTGGTACCTAGATCATTGACTCCATTACCAACCATCACATGACCTTTCATCGTTGTGTCTTTGTGATGCTCGGTCCCGTTGCGTCAGTTTGGTTTGATTGCACAGGATATGGTTAGTCATTGCCTGTCCAAGGCATTGCCGTGGTTCCTTTTGATGGTCCATCTGGATTCTTGTACATTTCCAATGTGACGGTTGTCTCTGGTCTTGAGTCCAGCCTAATCTCTGTTTTTTTCTGCACCAGGATGAATCCCTCTTTTGAACACTTTGCTAACTTTGCCAAAATGAATTCTCGTGACATGTATGTTATCTTTCTTTGTGCCTCAGTCGTCAATGACTTGAATGATGTCTCCTGTCGTACTCCCTTCACCTCTTCTCTTTCCCTGTTTGTACACGTGTGTTTATCGCTGGTGTTCTCTCCGTAGAAAACCAGCATTCACTATATTGCTGCCTTTACTATGTGAGCTTGGACACGTTGTCCAAGCTCATCTAGACTCAGACAGCCTTTGGTCTTGACGTGATTTCCTTTAAGAAGTTGCCCAAGACCAGCTGTCTCTTCTGAACTCAAGGAAAAATGCATCATTGCACTTACTTTGACTCCACTTCCCAGACATTGAGTCCATTAGAGTAGCTCCACTCGGACCTTCTTGGTCCTCTTCCTGTTAAGTCTCTCTCACATCGGGGTCAATATGTTCTCACTCTGACTGATGAATTTACCCGGATGCTATGGGTTTACATAGCCTCCACTAGAAGAGCGATGTCGCCCTGGCAGTTTACGTATAGCTAGTTATGGCTGGATGCTACTCTTGTCATACCCTTTTCATGTTCCGCTCAGATCGTAGTGGCAAGTTCTTAGGCCCAATGGACACCTTCTTTTCTGAGCATGACATTTTTCACCAGCTCTTTGTCCCTGCTAAACCACACCACGAGTGTGTGACTTAGTGCTAGATCTACACTTTGGAGGATGCATTATGTGACATGCTGTCAAAGTGCATCCTTTCAGAGTTCTTTGCCTTTGAAGGCTTCTCCTATTCATGATGACTTTTGAACGTTGACGTCGACGTCCACGTCGGACTTCAATAAGTCGAACGTCACCACTTGTCAACCCAAGTCAACGTAGGTTGGCCAAGCCGGTTTATACTTGGACAGTGGAGCACAGTGCCTTGAAAAATTCTTTTCTGGCCACTATGAACCATGAAAACGTATCTTCCATACAAAAAACTGCATTTATCTCCTCATCGTGGCCACTTTCTCTTGCTTTCCATGTTTGCTTACAGCTATCCTGTGATATTGGCAGTCACATGTTTACATGTCATTCCCTTGCAAGCTTATGAGCAGGGCACATTCATTTCAAGAAAGTACAACTGAAATGTAAATGAATTGGAGATAGGTTTTTTAAGGTAGCATGCATTGCACATGACATCAAGTGCCCCTACAATTCCTCTTTAGAATCTAGAGAGAGGGCTTCCCAGCCTTGGCTGCTGTAGACTTCCCTGCCCTAGCTTCTGGTGGAGCAGCATCAGCTGCTCCACCACCTGACCTAGCTGATGAAAGCACAGTCAGCCCTGATTTTCCAGTGGTGGACCCTGCACCAGCAACCTCCAGTACATCTGCCTCCAATTCCTTTCGCTTCCTCACTCCCGTGCGAAGGATCCGGGACACTTCCTCCTCGACAGTTTTGATAGCCTCTTCTTCATCCTTCCGAGCTACTTCCTCGTCATCTTCCTCCCCCTCACTCTCATGTACATCCCCCAACTCCTCATCAGAGGAGTCCTCATCATCTTCCCCTGATCTACCTTCACTGCTGCTTCCCCCATCCCTCTGTTGGCTTCAGCCCCTGCCCCACCTTCGTCTTCACCATCAATGCCAGCCTTGAGATCAGTGGATCCCATTCCACCACGTCAGAGTCATCATCAGGAGCCTCTGCCTCAACTTCTCCATCGTCCTCACTTTCACTCTCTACTTCTTTTTCCTCCACCAGCTTACACAGGTCAGTCTTCAGCTGCTTTGACTTCTGCCGCCCGTACAACCGAGTCAGGCGGACGTTCACCTGCACCAGCAGTTCAAGGGTCTTCACCTTCAGCCTGTTCCTCCTGGCCATCTGCACCAGCTGATGGTTGCTGAATATACGCTCACTGTCAGAGAAGCTACAAGGCTATGCAAGGAGGCGCATGGCAAATGCACAAAGCACGGGCAGACTTGTGAGAAACCGTGCGTGCCACCTAAATGCAGGCATGTCGCCTGCAATGACCTGCTACACTACTGCTTTGGCTTTCTCCACGTCCTGAGCACGACTGGGCTCAACATCACAGGTCACCCGCGCGTTTTCAAAACCCTCAAGCTCCCTGTTTAGCTGCTCTTGGTCCTTCTCCAGCATCAGGGCGTTCACCACTGTGTTCCACGACTCGACCATTTTCTTGTCCCCGTCGAATTTATGCCCGAAGTGCTGTGGGTGGACCCGTTGGGCAGCTGCAAACACAGGGTAGGACATCTGGTTATTCCATCTGCTGCTGAGCTGTTCCAGTACAAATTTCACCCAAGCAGTATTGCATGGAGGACGGCGTCGGCCACGGGCAACAGTGAGCTTCTTGATCTCCTCAGTTGTGTCCAGCAGTGTCTCATAAAGAATTACAGCCGTGCCACCTGTGGCGTTAGTCTTGCATAGTACAATGACAAGTGGGGACATTAGCTTCACCATGGCCTTGACCTGCACCCAGAAAATCCCCATCTTGACAATCCAACAGGCCTCTAAATCTTTTGCCTTCCAACCCGCATCCTTCCCAGCCCCCATCTCTGTCCACTTGGCACTGGAAATCATCTTCTGCAGGCAGTCACACATGCTCAACAGGTACTCAAGCATCCTGTGCACAGAAGCAAAGTGTGTAGCAGCAGCTGGCAGCAGCGCCCTCCCTCGTGATTCAGCCTTCAACCAGGAGTGCAGAAGATCCTTGTTCCTTAAAAATGTGACAACACGCTTAGCCTTGCTAATCACCGCCTGGCCCCACTCAGTCTTTCCCACATCCTTCAGAACCAAGTCCAGGCTGTGAGCAACACAGTGAGCAAAGAAGTTGCTTGGATACTTGGCCCTCAAGGCCTTGTAGGCCTTCTTGTTCGTTGACGCATTGTCAGTGAAGACGAGCACCACCTTTTCCGGGCCCACATGCGTTATGGCCTGGTCAATGACTACAGCCACTTGACTGGCATCTCTCACCAACCCACTGGCATCTAGAGAGAATAGGTGGGCCACCCCTTCAGTGTTGGTGGCCATGGCGGAATAGATGGGAAAAATCTGAATATCAGACCATTCATCCATGCCCAGACTTACGCCGAAAATCTCCCAGCCATCGTAGAGAGGCGCTTCCATCTCCTCTAGCTCCTTGTCCAGCTGTGGTAAGATGACCTCGGTGACTCTCTCCTTGCTCGGCAGCCTGAAGCTTGCATTTGTGCGCCTGGCATCCTCCAAAAGCTCTTGCACAACCCGCTCTCAGCAGAAGGATATTGGGAGGGCAGCTTTGGCCATGAATTTGATGATGCTCTTCTGGCACTGATTATTGTAAGCATTGGCAAGGTGGTCACTCATCAGTGTCTGGTTCGTGGAGTTCAGGCTTGCAGCAGACAGGGGGGTAGTAACCGGATCTGGGGCGGCAAGTGGGGTCCAAGAGGTCCCCTCTGAGCCTACAACCTGGCTTTGCTCCGCGTCTGCTTGTGCTCCTGTCTTTGCAACTCCTGCTGCCACCCGCATCTCCTCCCGCTTCCTCTCCATGGTCATCTCAACCCAGTTCACAGGATTGGCATTGGTGCCCCATGCAGCTCCCTGACCTTTGAACAACTTCTTGTCTGCACCGGTAAATGACTCATTTGGCAGGGGAAGAGGGGGAAGTCCAAGAATGGCACGAGCACCAGGAGGTGCCACCTTACATTTGGTGATGTTTGGGATCGGTGCCCCAAAATGGCCTCGGTCAGCACCACCGGAGAAAGTGCCACAGCAGCCACCACAGTAGAATCCAGGGTAGCTACCAGCCGCAGATACGGGACGGAAAAACTTGCTCAGAGCGCGGGTGAGGAAGTCTCCCGTTAGCCTTGAGGTGCCGGCATTTGCCTGTGCGCACGTTGCAGATTTGGTGCCGCCAGCCATGGTGAAAAGGCTGTGCCGGCGGCAGAGCCTATGGCACTGCCCCAAGGCAGTGCAAAATCACCGAAGCAAAATGAGTGCCTAAACTGTACATATGATGAGGCTGTTGCTGAATCAGCTGAAACAGTGCACCTTGACCACATCAGGGAGTAGGTGGGAGGGGGAGGAGGGTAGGGATTTGATGCGCAGGCTTCTAAAGAGAACGTCTGCCTTCCCAGCCTGGCATGGATTCCATGTCTGGCTTGAGCTCAATGAGTCGATGTTCTACATGCTGATTAGGTGCGTGAAGAAAGAAACCAATGAGCATGCATAGAACACGTTGCTCATTGGATACCTCATGTAGCCGTGCATTTTGGCAGCGTGCAGACCCGCCTTATTGTTGGAATATCGCCAACATTCCAGTGATAAGGGTGGTGCTCTCGTTGCGTCTTTAACCAGCCTTCACCACACGTTTTTGGTTTTTCCAGACGGTCACGATGAGTCAATGTGGACGTCGACGTGGACTGTCATTCTGACTCTGCCTTGACCCCAGCAAGTCGAAAGTCGAAGTCTACATGGTCTCCTACATTACGTGGGTCTAGAACTGCCTGCTGCACTGTCCTCTTCTAAACCATGTCACGTCATGCATTTTGTAGTTTTGCCATCACTCCAACCTTCATCTTGCTCACGTCTGGGAGTCCATAGCCTTTGTCTGGTACTCCGAGGAGGCAGTAGGGGTCTAGGGTCTCCCCTCGAGGTCATACATGTGCCTTGCTTGGAATTTTCCCGCGGTCCAAGGCTTAGCATTTTTAGGACCCGACTCGGTCTGGAGATGCTTTCTTCTTTTTGGCTCTCACCTATCGTGAATTATCTAGCATTATGTCACTAGTTTCCAGCCATGTTCCAACCTCTGTGTCTTCTTGACCGATGGAGGAGTCTAGACATGTGGATGGGTCTTTTCGGAACTCCTTACCCGCGGTCTGGTTTCCAGCTAATGACGATCCGTCCATCTTGGCTGTGGGTCTAGTAACCTCATCACCTCTCACCTCCCATGCGAGCTTATAGCCCCTATGGCTGTGGCTCAGCTTCTTGCTTTGCAACCCAAGGAGAGAACATCAGGATCAGGCTACTCCCACGAGACCAGTCATCGTCATTGAGCATTGGCATCTTGGGCTCAGCAGACATGTGACGTGGCACCTAGACGCCCCACTAATATTGTGCAGAGTGGCGAGCCTGGTACGAAGGTCCTTAGCTCAAATGCCCAGGAAGACTAAGGTGCACCTAGCGTGCCCTATCGGCCACGAGTTAGACTGCCATTGGTCGCTTGCAATGTTGCATCTGAACCTGTCCTGGTCAGGACGAGTCCAGAGGCATGTTTCTTGGCCACCCAAAGCTCTCCCTCAAAACCACCCCTCAGTACAAGTTCTTTGCTGTGGCACCACAGGCGATAGCTGGGATGGCTAGCGAAATGACCCGGATTTTGCATTGGTGGTCAATCCAATGGCCAGTGACACCCTGATGTTTAGTGTTGTTGGTGGCCTTCTAGCCGTCGGTGGTATTGCTGATGATGCTGGTCACAGCACCGGGGAGGATCTTGATGCGTACACAGTAGGCAGGAGCAGCCAGGTGGTTGAGGCGTGCGCAAGTCATGCGCCCTGGGAGAGCGGCTGCTGGATTTGCGTGAGCGAAAGCCGTGGCAAGTTAGAAAGAGTCCATGGAGCTGAAAGATATCTTTTTGTCCACGAGGTGCTTCCAGAGCACGCTCAGAAAGTAATCTTTCTTCAACACAAGACCTATCCAAGCAGCACTACAAGACACGGGGGGATTTTCGGGGTTGGCGGCTCCCACCTCGGTGTCAGCTTCCGCGACTGCCATCCGTACATAACCCAGTTTATTTGCTGCCACTATGACCTTGAGTCGTGTGTGCTGCTTCTTGTGAACCTTTTAAAGATGTTTCCACATTGCCGAGGTAGCCCAAACCTTACAGCTGATGGTCACGGGTTTGTTAGGGTGTCTGGTGCAAAGTAGGCACGCGGCGTGGTTGGAGTTTTTTCAAACCATCTTTGAACACCCCCACACAACTGAGTCTCTCCGCTTGCGCTTGTCGCCAATCCGCTCCTCCTCCTCTGCCTTCTCGTCGTAGTCAGTTGTCGGGTCATCCTGAATGGCAAGAACAACAGGGGCGCCTTCTTTGCCGACCATGGTGCCAACACTACTTCGCCTCGGACGCTCAAACTGACCGATGTACCATGTCTGTAACACACTTTTGAATGGACATAATTTCTGACTATGTACTCTGAATCGCAAGGTACACAGTGTACGGGTGTAGTGTAGACCCGTTAAACGGCTGGATTGACATCTGTTGGACTACCGTAGAGAAATTCACCCTTCAGCCATACATGGCGCAACGTGGTGATGCACGTCCCGATGTTGATAGCACCTGAAAAACGGTCAATTGCATTGTACTGGTGTGGTAAGATACACATGTTCACTTGTCAATCTGTTGGCACATCCTGGATCAATAGCAGGCAATGTTGTGATTCTGATGGTCGAATGCATGCCAGATCGTGACATGCGCTGGCGGTGGGTTCCTTGGCGCGAATCCCCGCAGCATGGGAACGACTGTATCCATCGTTTGGATGTCTGAGTTTGAACCTATGGCGTGTGTGCCGCGGTCAAAGGTAGTCAGAGTTCTTGTCTTCCGGATTTGAGCGGGTGTCGGCCTATGCTTATAGATCAAGACCTCTTGGAGGACTCAGCCTGAATTCGACCAAGTGATTTGTGAATCCCAAAGAACACCCAAGGGTGGATCCGGATTCGATATTCGTGATCCAGATTCACGAATCCTGGGATTCTTGTGCATCCTAAGGTGTGGTTGAAGCGTCTGTGTTGTGAGTTATATGATTCTTTGCCTTGCATCCTTTTGCCATGTGACCACCTGAGTGCTCTTGTCACTGTAGAGAACTCTAGCGTGTTTCATGCCACACTCAACATATTCTTTCTTCGCATCACATTGTGGTTGATCTTGTGGAGTGACAGGTGATCTCTGTCATCTCGGTCAGCAGAGATATGCATCCAACTGACTTCCTGACCAAGGCACTGGCGTGCGAGAAGTTTATGGTGATCATTTGTTCTGTCGAGCTTGACCCCTTACCTAAGGGTGGCTAAGAGGCGGGTCTGTGCGTATTGACAGTTGAGCATCTGCTTTTGCAATTGTGCATGTTGAGCACGTGTATACACATGCATACCATCAGCTCATGGGGGAGTGTCGTGATGTGAATCATTCCCGTCTTTTTGTACAGCTTACTTCGACCACTCGGTCATGTCCATGCTCGTGTACATCCTTAAAGTGGACTTGGCTAGGGCCAAAGCACCGTCGGGTGGTGGCCCTACCTTCCAGCCGCAAGGAGAGAGCTTGTATAGCGTTCCGGGTGCTTGCTCAAACTGTTTTTCGATGGTCCCCGGAGTTTCCTCAATGGACTGGATTTTAGCGTGATTTGCATGTTTTGCATTCTACACCCACCGTTTTTGTTGGACCCTTGCATTTGTGCAATCATTGCTTCTGGCTCAAGTCTATGAGCCACGGGGTGGTGGTGTTGGTGTTGAAGTGCTAAACCTCAAGTACAGTGATCGTCCTCCACTAGCTTCCACTCACACCCATCTATGTTGGAGAGTAAACCAACATGGCTGCTACACACACGGGGTGGCATCTAGAGGCAACAAGTCACTCAACAATCTCAGGTGTTCTACACGCTCTGCTGAGGCACACATCTACTGGCTGGCCAGTTCTGCTGCCCCAAGGAACCTCCCTGCCCTCAAAAGAGTGTCAGGCCAAAGCCCACACACCAACACTGCTGGCCACCCAGTTCTAGGAAATCTCTAACATGGAATACATTACTTGGTTGCTTGCAAAATTGGTCGCATGCCCGCATACACTTCGAGATAATGTGGAATGACTGCATTCCTAGTTGGCTTGTGTTGTGATCTGTGACGTTCCTGTTGACCTGTACAGTTTACTGTGACCACTCGGCCGTGTCCATACTTGTGCAGATCCCTGATACTGACCCTGGAGGTACTAGTGCCTCATCTGGTGGCGGACTACCATCCTGGAGCTGACTGACGACCGTTCCAGAGCTCTGGACGCTACCCGGGACCTCCTGTAGTTTTTCTGCAGCACGCGGGAGTTTATCGGTGGACTGGCCATGGGCCCGATTTGCATGTTTTTGCATTTTGTGTCCACCGTTTGATGCCAGATACATGCATGTGAGCAGTCGTAGCGTCCTAATTTTGATCATGCACATCTAGATTCAGACGGCGTAGCATTCTGATATGTCTGCGCAGAGTTACGGCCACAACAGTGGTTTTGGGCCGGTTTTAGGACAGATCTTGCACTGCCGTGTGCGACACCCGCCGTGCGCCGCGGCGGGTACTTATGCCATGGACCTGCCATTTGTCATCTCTTTCTACAAATGTTTTTGAAGTATTCTGACACTTTGCCTTGTGTCTCCTTGCCTGACCCTTGCCATTGTGTGCACGGCTTATGAGTGTCATCACCGTCTGACCAGGCACTGACGCCTAGTTAGCGGCTATGTCGCTAGGAAGCTTCCACGCATCTTCTCATGGTATCAGAGCGGTGAGACAGTTCTCACCAAGCTACGCAGCAGAGACGCAACAGAGCAGCAGCAGTGAGAGTCACCGTTGTAGCAGATCCTCAAGGACTTATCGACGACGACAACGGATCGCCATCATCGTTGCTCACCATCACTACGTGAGATTGCATCAACAGCAGCTGCTAGCGGCAGCAGGAGACAGTTGCAGTAGACTACAGTCACCAGCAGCTACAAACATTGGCACATGCGGTAGTAGCAGCATTGAGTAGCAGCAGCAGCAGGGCGGCAGTAGCGGCGGCAGCAGCGTGCAACGGCAGCAGCAGCGCACGGTGGCAGTAGCACAGCAGCAGCACGTTGCGGCAGCAGCATAGCAGCAGCAGTGGCGCCGGCAGCACAATAGCAGCGTAGCAGTAGTGGCAGCAGCAGTGACGGCAGCAGCGCAGCAGCAGCAGCAGCAGCAGCAGCGCGCGACGGCGGCAGCAGCGTGCAGCAGCAGCAGAGCGCAACAGCAGCACCGCGCAGCTGCTGCCACAGCCGCGCACGCAACCGCCAGGCGGCTCTCCCATACGCAGTAGCGCGGCTGCTGCTGTAGCTGACACCGCTGCAGCAGCAGCAGCTAAGCGGAAGCTGCGCAGTGGCTTCCGCTCAGCTTCTGCGCGGCTGCTACAGAGCAGCCGCCTGGTTGCGCAGCAACTGCAAAGGTTGATCAAACAACAAAAAAGGGAAGGCAAGCTGACGTCAGCACTTTTCTTCCTGACATCATCAGGTCTTATTGACGTCAGCAGCTTCCTGCTGAAGTCAGCACTTGCCTTGATGAGATACTTGGTCGGAGGGTCAAAAGTTGCCAGTGTTTCAACTCCTCGAGAAACTCTCGAGTGTCTCTAATTAGACCACGTTGACGTCTCGGCCCATAATGAGCGGCACCATGGCTGCATCCGACGAGGAGGGGAAAAGGGTACTAGATCCCTCTTCTTCCTCCTCAAGGGTCATGAGCCCACGTTCGTTGGCTATTGAGGACCTGCGGAGCCAGCAGGATGAGATGTGTCGCCTGCAGCGGGAGCAGACTGACGACATCTGTACACTCATCAAACTTCTTCAAGGACATTCCACGACTCCACGATAGACTTCTGAGGGAACGGCTGGGGTCGCACCCTCTACACAGCAGTCAGCTCCAGCACCAAAGACAGGAGCTGGAGCCGACATGCCACCTCTTGATCCTTGGGATGAGGATCCAGACATGCCAGGCATGGAGGGCGACTCCCCCGAGCGCGAGATTCATGTGCTTCAGGAGCCTATTCACCAGCTTCGGATGAGCTCTCGGCCCCCACACACATCCCGCTTTTCGCAGTTTTGATTGTCGCCTTACCTCCACCCCAGCGACTTCCCTCTTCCCGGCATCTTTCCCATCCCTCTTCCTTCCCAGCCTGTGGTTGCTCTCCCTACGGAGCGGTAGCCCAAGGACTTCGAGACGTCGCCGCCACGGTATGTCAGTGGGGATGGTTTTGACTCCTGGGAGATCCTCTTTCAGGTCTAGACCACTTCAGAGGGCATGTGATCCTACTACCACAGTCCGTATCAGACTACGCACCAAGCTCAGGTGCTGACAGCGGCTAGGGCGATGCGCGGACTTCTCTACGCCATGCCACGCAAGACCGTCATCTACTTCTGCTCGTTTCTTGGCGAGGCGGGCACAGGCACCGACGCTGATCCACGCGGGGGCTGGGACCTAGCATTGTCCCTGCTTGCTGGAGGGACGCACACATCCGTGCCTTTCACTCCCTTTGCCAGGGGCCTGCTGAGCCTCCAGCCGACTACTGGCAACGCGCCATGCGCATTTACACGCGCCTTGGGACCTCAGGAGGTACACAACTGTGGCCGCTCCGCACGATCAGGCTTGGGGTTTGCCTTGAGCACATAGAGATCTTCACGCGGTACAGCGACACCGTGCTCAAGTCTTTTTTGGCCTCACTGTAGCTTCTTTCCTAGGCGCACCAGCTCTTCCTCCAGGTGACTTTTGTTAGCTACTGAGCTAACCACCTCCGGCAGAGAAGCCGCAAAACTAAAAAAGCTCTCAAAGGTTTTTACACCTTCTTCCTTTGCAGGTATGTGTCGTGCACCCCAAACTTAATCAGGCATACACTTCACCTTCAAGAGTACTAACACCTTAGAATTACATCTCAAGAAGAGCTCAAGTCGTCAATACGCAAGAGAGCATCAAGCAAGGGTTAATTGATCAGCATGCAGGACAAGTCCTTTTATAGCTGTCTGTCCAGTCCTAGAACTCAAAAGCACATTCCTAAGAAGTGGCTTGACCCTGCCACATCACCAAGAGACTTGCGCTGTGGGCTTGACACATAAGCATCCTTGTGCCAAGGTGACTGATCAGCCGTGTTGCTTCCCAAAAGCAATGGAATTTCTTTCTTGGAAGCTTCTCAAACAACCAAGATGTGCATGGAGCCAGGATCGAGCTCATGACCTCTCACTTGGCCAAATCAACAAAATGGCCAAGTTAACCACTCACCTACATGGTGTACTCACAAGTCATATCTCACGTGAGACAGAGCATAGTTGAGTCACCCTACAACAAATCCAGGGGTCATACCTCCACAAGGGGCACAGCATTCCTGATCAGTCGTACAAGACTGAACAAGGGGCAAACATATTCAACAACTTCCGCCCGTGAGGCAGCCGCGGCTCATCAGGGGACCTCCATTGCTACAGCAGTCGTTGCATCACCACTGACACCCCTCCTACAAACTCCTTCTCCATCCTCTGTCTCTTCCTCCTCCTCCCCTTCCACCCCGATTACACCGACTCAGACATAGGGTGTCATGACAGCAGCAGAGGGGAAGAAGGGGCAACGAAGGCGCGGCTCGGGCCAGCAGCAGCCACAACAGCAACCGTCATCGGGCAATAACAGTGGACGCTCCATTCACTGCTACAACTGTGGAGGCGTCCATCGTTACATCGAGAGCCAGCAGCCGCTCAACTGGGCGCGAATTACTCACGGGCTCCACGCTGCGCACGCACTATGGTCTACATCGAGCAGCACATCCTCAGGGCGCGCAGGGACCACGACCGCAGTAGTTCCCGCTTCAACACCGGCGACCAGCGGCAACCTAGATCCACGTGACCGCACCATCGCCGAGCTCCAACACCTTATGGCGCTTCGCTTTCAGGGAGGTGCGAGTGTGATGTCATAGCCGGGTGGTTCACAGACTGTCTGTTTGTCTGTTCTTGTGGCTCGTGATGATTCGTGTGGGGGGGCATAGTCTGCATGTGATGACGATGGGCCTGACTGTACGGATTGGATTCATGAGTCTCACCTTTGTGTAAGGCTGCACGCGGTTCCCATCCGTGGATCTTCAGATGGATCCGGATCCGCGGGACGGATCCACTGACTGGATCCGGAACCGGGGTGACGGATCCTGGTATTCGCGGATCCATGGATTCACGGATCCTGGATCCGGATCTTCGGTTCCACGATACGGATCCATAAGTTATCATGTGCTTTTTAACACTTGTTACTATAACATCCATTGTGTAATATTAACTATGTGCAGACATTGTTGAAAACTATCACGTACAAGTCAACCTTCAAGGTAAGCCAAGTAGTACATGCAGACACATGGCATGGCACACACACTGAGTATTCCATTGTTCACAAACAGTGACTTACATGTCAGCCCTAATGGTAAGCCCAAGTCTAGCCCCCCCTCCCATCATGCTCCCTGACCCTCCCCCCCATCTGCACCATCCTCTGCACCATTCTCTGCACCATCCTCTGCACCATC
>SZWC01004646.1:129891-140706 GCA_023375785.1 Penium margaritaceum
TATTCCATTGTTCACAAACAGTGACTTACATGTCAGCCCTAATGGTAAGCCCAAGTCTAGCCCCCCCTCCCATCATGCTCCCTGACCCTCCCCCCCATCTGCACCATCCTCTGCACCATTCTCTGCACCATCCTCTGCACCATCATCTGCCCCCTCATCTTCACCCTCTTCTTCTTCTGGCAACTCCTCAAAAGCAGGACCTGCATGACGACGTTCATTGACCCAAGCTTCTTCGGCCTCCAACTCTGAGGCAACCTCCCCAGTTGGTGCGACTGGGAAGTTGACTAAAGTAGGGTCATTGATCCATGACTTCAAGAGCATCAGGTTCTCCATTGTCAGGTTGACGAGCAACTGACGGAAGTCAGTAATGATGTGGCGTCCAAGAGAGAACAGACGCTCTGATGGAGTGCTGGTTGCCGGGACTGCAAGGTGGTCAAGGGCCGCGAGGTGGAAAGTAGGGTACTTCGTCCTCTACTTGCGCAGGTAGTGCAGGATTTTGCACTTCCGTGGTTTCTTCTTGTCCTTGGCCCAATTTCCCACCTCAACCTCTAGAGTGGAGGGAGCAGTCTGAGCCTGTGCGGGGGCCTCTGGTTCTGTAAACATGTCGGCCCCTGCATCTTCCAGCGCAACCTCCATAACGTCTCCTTCAGTCTGGAGCCTGGAGCTTCGGCGTGGCTGCGTTGGTGGCGTTCCTGCCGCTTCTGGTTTTGTCGCTGCAGCACAGATAGAACACAAACGACTATGTAAAGAAGCCTTCACTAAAGTGAAGTGAACTGCTGTAACGACAATGAAAGCTGTGAAACAAACCTGGAGTAACTGTTGACGTGCTGGAGGCGGCTGCACTGGCTGACTGTGTTGCCCGAGGACGTCCGACGTTGTTGATTGCCGAGGTGACGACGTTGGTCGCGCAAATCTCTGCTGCAGCCTCCTCGGCAGCCTGGCACAGCTGCACCCGGTCGTTGTAGGGCTGCAACAGCTCCACAACTTTGACCTGGAGCTCAGCAGGTGATGCAACGCCGACCTTTGGATGTACGTTGGCATAGTAGCGCAACCTGAAACGCGGATCGAGTGCTGTGGCCAACACGTGGCGCTCGGTACACAGCTTGGCATATTTGTCGAGCTTGGCTATGCTAGCCGCCAGGCCTGGCTTCAGCTCTAGGAGCAGCTGCTCCTTGCAGTCCAGCCGGCCCGCAGCTCCACGCCACTTGCTCTTGCGCTCTACAGCCACAGCCTTCACAACCCATGCATGCATCTTGTCAAGCAGAGATGAGTAAAATGGGATGACCAGCGACAGGGTGGGATATGAGGAGCCGGAGATATCCTCCGTGAAGCCCTTGTAGGGCTTCAGGATGACCGTCACCATGCCAATGAGCTCCCAGTCTTCGAACGTGGGCTTCAGGTGTGCTCCATCCCTGCCATAGCCGTCCAGCCACGTGTCAAGCACGGATTTCACAGCAATCACGCGCTCACTCATGTCAAGGGCACTGTTCCACCGGGTCTCTGTGTCCAGGTGGAGAAACTTGTACTGGAGCCCCGCTACTTCAACGGCTGCCTGCAAGGACTCCTCGCGGGTTGGAGTGCGCGGGACGAAGACGGCGATGGCGCGGACTTGCTGGATGATCTCCATCACACGAGGTTTCTTGAGCAGGCCGCCGACGGCCAGGTTCATAACATGGCCGAGGCAACGAATATGCCCGGCCTTGTCGAAGCTGTCGTTGCTCGACACCATGAAGTTGTCCACCATTGAGTCGTTGGTGGACTCGTTGTCCATGGTGATGCAGAATATCCGGTCCCACAAGGACCACTGCTGCACTGACGTCTTCAGCAGCAAGAAGATGTTCTCAGATGTGGCGCCACCCTTGATTGCCGGGAAGGCAAGGGCCATGGCGCGCACGTTGTAGCCCTCGTTGACCTAGTGCGCGGTGACTCCCAAGTATTTCACGTTGTTTTCCGCCTTCCACCTGTCGTTGGTGAAGGAGATGGCAGACTTCACCTCTAAGAGTTGCTTCTTGATACGCACGCAGTAGGCGTGGGCGCCAATCTTGATGATGCGCACAATCGTCACGCGGCCAGGAACTGCTGCCGCAGGGTTGCAGTGAGCAAAGGCCCGCACGAGCCAGAAACTCTCCATGGACAAGAACTAAAGGTTCTTGTCCACGGCGTGTTTCCACAGAAGGCTGTAGAAAAACTTGCGGTTGAAGACGTAGCCAACACAGACGACTCCACGGGCAATTGGGGCGTCCTCGGGATTTTCTCCCGTGGCCGGTGCACCACCATCAGCTACGGCCACTGCGTTTCTCGCTTCTTGGAGATTCGCGGCTGCGACCAAGGCCTTTAGGTGGCGCCACTTCTCCTGGTGGATGAGGCGCATGTGTTTCCACAGGGCCCCGGTGGTGCCATTCTTGGCGGATAGAGTGACAGGCTCGGTCGGGTTCTTGGTGCAGTGCAGACACATGGCGCGGCCATTGCCCAACTTCTTGAACGAGCCCCATATGAAAGAATCATTACCACGACACTTGTGCTTCTCTCCAACAGCGGCGTCTTCCTCGTCGTCCCCATCTTTGTCCTCGTCCTCCTCATGGAGGTGCTGCGGGTCCTCGTGTAGGGTGGTGTCGGTATCTTCTATGGTGAGAGAGGCGTCGGGTGGAGTGAAGACAAACAAACAAGTGCAGAAACAAACGAAAATACTGTTCAACGCTGACGAAGGACAACGTCGTCGACCCAGGCACACCTCGAGCGATGCTACCTCCTCTGTAACCTCGGACAATGTATGTGGTCCGAGCTCCATGTAACCGTTCATTTCAGCTGATAGTGTCCACGTTTGCATTGATGGGTACGGTTAGAGAGTCACTGATGTTTTTCGAATGGAAGTGCTAGGTCTGGTGAAAGTTGTAAGATAGCAGACCAGTAGAAATACGACATGTCGTTCCAGCGTGGAAGCGAATAGACAGGTTTGACATTTTCAAACCTGTCAAATGTGTCAACTACAGGTTCGGAGATTGCTTGCGCCAAGTCCAGGCTCACAGGCGAACCGCGGCATTTGACTGTTTGAGTTCAAAAGTGCGAGTTCCATGGTTCCACGAGAGACATGAGTAGGACCTCTCGCAGGGTTTCCCCCCACACCCAAAGGATCCGTTAGGAACCGGGGATACAAGACGGATCGTAGAACCTGGATCCGGAACCGCGAATCCGGTTCTGGATCCGGTATCCGTGGGTATTTACCGCGGATCCCAGGATCCGTGTGTAGCCTTACCTTTGTGCCCTTCGTCGTTCCTCCCCACTTGCTGTCCAACTTCCGTCCGAGGCTGAGTGTTCGGTTGCCCGTTGTACAGTGACGTCCTCTAGTTGTGATCCCGGTGGCACTTGGATCATGGACTCCATTGCCACCCATCACATGACCCGTCCTTGCAGTGATTTCATTGTTCTCGGTCCTGTTGCATCTGTTCATTCTGTCCGCACAGGCTCTGGTCAGTCCTTGCCAGTCCAGGATGTTGGGGTCATCTGTTTCGATGGTCTGTGTGGCCTCTTGTATCTTTCCGAGGTGCTGATTGTGCTTGACCTTGAGCTCAGCTTGCTTTTTGTACGTGCTTGCACACTGATGGGACTCTCTGTGGAGCACACTGTAGAGTCCGCGACTATGAATGCTATTGACACTCGTAGCGTTGTCCTTCGTGCCTCTCTTGTGGATGACCTGTATCGTGTCTCTCGAACTTCTGCTCCTTGCTCCCCCTCCCTTTCCGCTCGTGTTTTTGTCACTGGTGTTCTGTCTCCTCAGCACCAGCGATTGCTTCATCGCCACCTGTATCATATAGGCTCGAACACTGTGTCGAAGCTCATTCGGACACAACTTGCCCTCGGTCTTGACGCGGCTTCCTTCAAGAAGCCACCCAAGACTGCCTGCCTCTTTCGCGCTCAAGGCAAGATGCACCGTTGCACTTACCCTGACTCCCGTTCACGCGCACTTTGCCCTCTCGAGTTAGTTCATTCGGACCTTCTTGGTCCCCTACCTGATCCCACTTCGATCACATCGCTGTCCGTCACACACCTTTCCACGTGTGAGGTTTCTCGACGGATGGGGGATTCTGCGCCTGCGAGCACCGATCGCCAGGCTGATGTGTCCGTTCGAGCTCCCTCCAATTCTACGGTGCTTGATGACCCAGCGCCAGCACTCCTGCCTTTATGCGTGGACCTGCCTCACCTGCTCCCACTGTCACACCAAGCTCCGTGTCTCCCATACTTGCATCTCCTCGCACGGCATCACCAGCTCCCTTGCCTCAGCCCTCCCCAGTTGCGATTGTGCCCGTTCCTGAGCCTGAGGTGCGCCCCTTGAGCCCGGGTTACTCTCGTAAGCCTGGCCATCATCTTTGACCATTGGACTCCGGAGCTCAGCTAGTGTCCGGTCCCGCACCCATGCGCTCGGCTCGCAGCATCGCGAGTGGTGATCCCAGCACAAAGGCCCTAGGCCTGAGTGTCCGCACTGAGCACGCAGAGGTACATCCAGCAGGTCCAGTAGGGCACGACCTTGTCACTCGCGAGTTTCATCTCGCTTGTGATGTAGTAGCGAATCTTGTGGTCATCAAACCTAGCACTGAGGCGTGCGCTCTTGCCACGTAGAGCTCTCCCTTTATGGCGCCTGACCCGGGCACAATGAGGGAAGATCTCTCATCACAGGATGCTGACGCTTGGCGTGCTGCTTGCGAGGATGAGCTTCACGCCATCCGAGAGCACGGAGCTTACGAGCTAGTCGACCTTCCACCTGGGAGGAATGCTATTCAGCTCAAAAGGGTCTTTCGTAAGAAGGTGAAGCCGGATGGCTCACTGGAACACCACAAGGCTTGCTTGGTCATCGAAGGGTACTCTCACATTGAGGGCATCGATTACACTGACACATTTAGTGTAATCGGCCGCATGACCTCAGTTCGAGCTCTGTTCGGTGTAGTGGCTCAGCATGACTTGGAACTGCGCCAGATGGATATGAACAATGTGTTCCTCCACGACTCTGTGGATGAGGAGATTTACGTGGCTCAGCCATCCGGCTTTGAGGACGGTGACAAGGTCTGGCGCTTGCGCAAGTCCCTGTACGACCTTAAGCACTCTCCTCAGTGTTGGAACCAAGAGATCACTGGCCCCGGACTCATGGTGCACACCAAATCCTAGGATTCGTGAATAAGATTCGTGAACCCAGATCTAGATTCGGATGCGGGGATCCAGATCCTTCATTAGGATTTGATCCGGGATTCGGAGACTCTTCCCCTATGGAAAACATGGATTTATGTGGCAGACTATGGATCTTTACTTGACATCACCCATACGATCCGGAAAAGATTCGTGAATCCAAAGGATTCCCTAATCCAGATTTGGATTAGTGAATCAAAGCCAGACCTGGATTCGGATTCGTGAATCTGGATCCAATCTTAGATCCAGGAATCTTACCCGGTGTGCACCCTTAACCCTGACTCGTGCGGGATATGTAGAGAGCGAGGCAGTTCCATCTCTCTTCATCCGACGGACGCCTGAGCGATTCACCGCCATCCTGGTCTATGTTGACGACGTTCTGATCACATCTCCTTCATTGGAGGCCGTGAAGGAGGCTAAGGCTGTCCTCCAGACTGCCTACAGGATGAAGGACCTTGGTCCTGGAGCGGTGTTTCTTGGCATGGAGATCATGCAAGACCGCAGACGTCGTACTCTACTACTACATCAGGCCCGATAAGCACGTGTTGTGGGGGAGCGCTTCAGCGACCTTCTCGGCGCAATGCCCACGGCTTCCATACCTCTCACACCTGGCGGACAGGATGCCCTGAAGGTTGACAATCCCACAAAGCTGGGGGAGACAGTGGGTGTGACCCTGTACCTCCGTCTCATCGGATCTCTGATGTTCCTGGCCACTACCACACGTCCTGACATCGCTTTTGCCGTCAACCTCATTGCCCGGTTTTCGCAAGCTTCACGCACTAGAGCCCTTCACGCGGCTGTGCGAGTGGTGTAGTACGTGGTCTCCACACCGTATCTCGGACTCTGCTTTCGCCGGTAGTGTTCGGTGGTCCTTGACGGCTACACCGAGAGCGACTCGGCCTAGAGCCTAGGTGGACGCAGTCACACCGGTTATATGTTCATGCTCGGTGGGACCGCTGTGTTCTGGCGCAGCGAGAAGCAGGGATGCATTGCACGTAGCTCATCAGAGGCAAAGTACATTGCTCTCGGTGCAGAGGGCTGCTGAGGCGGTATGGCTGCAGCGCCTGTTCCTTGAGCTTGCCCAGTCAGTACCCGCCATAGTGCTTCCTTGCGACAATTAGAGTGCTCTTGCTATTGCGGAGAACTCAGGAGTCTTTCACGCTCGCACGAAGCACATTGTGGTTGAGCACCACTTCGTGTGTGATCTCCGTCATTTGGGTCGGCACTGACATGCAGCGTGCTGACTTCTTGACAAAGGCACTAGCACACGGGAAGTTCCTGATGGCCATTCGACTTCGCCCCTTGCCCCAGAGTCGTTGAGTGTGGGGTGTGTCTGTGTCTGTGCCACATTCGTCGTTACACTCATTTTTGTACTCGTCTCAGTGCTGCATGTGTATGGACATGCGTACCATCGGGTCATGGGCGAGTGTTGTGATTTGCAACGTTCCTGTCGACCTGTACACTTTACTGTGACCACTTGGCCGTGTCCATACTTATGCAGATCCCAGATGCGGACCCTGGAGGTACTGGTGCCTCATCTCGTGGCGGACTACCATCCTCGAGCTGACTGACGACCGTTCCAGAGCTCTGGACGCTACCCGGGATCTACTGCAGTTTCTCTGCAGCACACAGGAGTTTATCGCTGGACTAGCCGTGGGCCCGATTTACATGTTTTTACATTGTGTGTCCACTGTTTGATGCCGGATATATGCATGTGACCAGTCGTAGCGTCCAGCTTTTGATCATGCACGTCTAGGTTCAGACGGCGTAGCGTTCTTGTATGTCTGCGCAGAGTTACGACCAAAACAGTGGTTTTGGGCCGGTCATAGGACAGATCTTGCACTGCCGCATGCGACACCCGCCGTGCGCCGCGACAGGTACTTATGCCATGAACCTGTCATTCGTCATCTCTCTGCAAATGCTATTGAAGCATTCTGACACTTTGCCTTGTGTCTCCTAGCCAGACCCTTGCCGTTGTGTGCACGACTTGTGACCGTCGTCACCGTCTGACCAGGCATTGACGCCTAGTCAGCGGCTGTGTCGTTAGGAAGCTTCCATGCATCTTCTCAAGGCCAAAGCCCGCACACCAACACTGATGC
This sequence comes from Penium margaritaceum, assembly GCA_023375785.1. Taxonomy (NCBI): domain Eukaryota; kingdom Viridiplantae; phylum Streptophyta; class Zygnematophyceae; order Desmidiales; family Peniaceae; genus Penium; species Penium margaritaceum. The sequence goes on from SZWC01004646.1 coordinate 137,166, forward strand.
CCGGCCAGTTGTGGGAAATCTCTAACATGGAATACATGACTTGGTTGCTTGCACAATTGGTGGCATGCCCGCATACATTTCAAGATAATGTGGAACGTCTGCATGCCTAGTTGGCTTGTGCTTGCTTCCGTTAGTTTCCGATCGCTAGTATTGTCAAGGTGATGCTTCCAGAGTTTTCCGGTAGCAGCTGCTTTCGGAGAGGTCTTCACCAACCCCAAGGACGGCGACAGTCAGTCCTCGAGCGTCCAGCATAGGGTGGGTGTTGTTCACTGTGTTGCAGCCTGCCTCACTCAACTGTATGGTGCTTCTTGTAGCTTGAAGTGTGAGCATCCCCGAAATCCATGGCTTCTCTTGCCCTCTTTCCCTCATGCTCCCTCTCCGTCACAAGTTCCCACTAACTGCCCTTCACAAGGGAGCGCAGAAGCCTTCGTTCGTCAAAGCTCCACGCAAGACAATGTGTTTGTAGAGCTAAAGCTTTCATTGCAATGTGAAAGCACAGGTAGCGGTCAGGCATGGAGCTGGCAAGCCAAGGACCAGACTACTTGATCCATTCACGAGCACCCAACGAGCATGTTAGGATCAGGTTGGGGCTAAGCGGGCAAAGAAGTGATGACCAATGAAGCTCAAAATTCATACTAGTGGGGACAAGATTCCACAGGAAAGATTTCCTTACAATGGAGCAAGGCTCGCTTCATTCGCCTCACTGACAGTGGGCCTCTCCAAAGATCACTCTCTGTGTCACTCAAAAGATCATTCCCACTTTCACCATGCATGCGTTTGCCGGCACTTCAAGGAACAACCAAGGTGATCGGTAATGAGCCCATCAGTGTTTCGTGTTTCGAAATGGCTGCACAATGCTTCAGGTGGATGCCGCGTTGTCTTTCATTCCGGTGAGTTTTTTCGCTTTTTGGGACGAGGCTGCTGCAGACACCCAGGTGCACCCAAGAGCATTGGGAAGCGTCTCCATCGTTTGGCCGTGGGCTCCAGGCTCCAGGTTGGCGTCTGTCTGCACTCGCCATTCGTTGGTGTCATGGGGAGAGCCGCTGGTGCTGGTCAACACTCCAATGCAGGGTGCGTCTGCCCTGCAAACATACCACAAGGCAACGGGGGTTGGGGGGGAAGGGGGGGGGGAGGTGAGACAGTGTGGATTATTCTGGGAGAGAGAGCCAGTGAAACCAGGTTCCTGGTTGACTCTGAACCCTTTGACACGAAAGGGGCATCCTCACACCATTCGCATAGAGCAAGGGCACGACCACNTCGCCATTCGTTGGTGTCATGGGGAGAGCCGCTGGTGCTGGTCAACACTCCAATGCAGGGTGCGTCTGCCCTGCAAACATACCACAAGGCAACGGGGGTTGGGGGGGAAGGGGGGGGGGAGGTGAGACAGTGTGGATTATTCTGGGAGAGAGAGCCAGTGAAACCAGGTTCCTGGTTGACTCTGAACCCTTTGACACGAAAGGGGCATCCTCACACCATTCGCATAGAGCAAGGGCACGACCACCGAGCCACATGTGCAGTCCATGACATGCTTTCTCGCATGCCTGCATTCATGCACGGATGATGGCACAGGCAACATCCACGGGTGAGCGGTGAAACGTCCACCACAACGACACCACAAGCTCGCCGCACATCATGCTGCCATGTTGCCAGCCCCCTCTCCCCACCCCCCCTTCCCCCCCTCCCCCTACCTGGCCCATGTCACACACATGCGGCATTCGGCGCCTATGCCCCTCCATATGGGCAATGGCATGCGCACGTCCATGTACAAGCCTATGCGCTCACACACGAGGACATGCATAGGCACGGGCATGCGCACTCGCACACACATGTGCATGCGTATGCGCTCACACACTCGCACACACACGTGCACGCTGTTGCGCTTGAACACTTGCAAACACATGTGCACGCACATGCGCTCGCACACTTGCACTCACACACTCAAACACACGCTGGCAAACACGTATGCGCACGCTCACTCCAATGTGCACGTGCAGGCACAGCCGCACGCACATGCGCAGACACACTCATGCACACAAGCAGACGCACATGCACACGCAAGCCCAGGCAAGGGCGCAGGCGCAGTGGGGTTGGTGTAGGCGCAGTGGGGTTGGTGCAGGCGCAGTGGGGTTGGTGCAGGCGCAGTGGGGTTGGTGCAGGCGCAGTGGGGTTGGTGCAGGCGCAGGGACAGGGCTGGCCAATGCGCAAGTGCAGGGGCTGCAGGTGCAAGGGCAAAAGCCACAGGAGGCGCGGGCATGAGCTGATGTGCGGAGGGCGATACAGGCGCACCTTCTCTGCACGTGTGTGTGCGTGGAGGTGTAAGGGGACGCAGGCACAGGCACACAAGCAGGTGGAGTAGCAGACGTGGGCGCAAGCACGGGGAAGAGCATGGGGAGCTGGGTGGGCGCAGCCACGGGAGCGCCAGTGCGAGCGCCAGTGCGAGCGCCAGTGAACGAGCCTGCGACTCCGCTCGGGCCTGCACGTGTGCCCCTGTGCCCGTGCCTGCGCCAACTCCCGCGTCCGTATTTGCACATACGCACACACATCTACGAACCCGTGCTCGCCTCTCCGCCACCTCCATCTTCACTCTATTGCCCCACCATGCAACCCCCCCGCCCCCCCCCCTTCTTCCCGGAGGACGGTCCCCTCTCTCCCCCTGACCCCACACGATATCCCACATCATGCAATGTGCCACAAGACAAGCTCTGCCGTCCAGTTCGTCACACAACTGCCCACCTCTTTGGCCGAGCTGCAGCCGCACACACTTAACGCTCCGCACGCAGCGTCCGTGAGTGCACGTGGGGAAGCGCGCACAGCAGCCACAGGCCCGCTTGTGTGGGACACCTACCTGACAACAGCAGCCGCCCCCACCACCACCAGCAGATTCTGACACCGGTTCCCACACACACGCACGCACGCACCCACCCAAGCAACCAAGGCCACCCACTATGTCTCAAGCCCACATGTCTGGTGCCCTTCTTCATTCCTCTGCTTTCACATCCCCCCCTCCGCCCCCCTACCCCCCCAGCCGACCTGCTGCAATGGCCTTGAGCACTTTCCAAGCAACGGCAATTGTCGTTCTGAAGCAAATCTTCCCATTCGGTTTCCAGTCAACAGCCGTCATGCACTTGGTAGTCCAACGGCTCCCAACTCTCCCACGCAACGTCCGCCTGTCCCGTTGCACTGCATCCGCCGCCCCTGGCCGATCGCGTCCACAGTCAAGCGTCGTGCGCCACCGTGACAGAGGCACGCTTGCTCTCTTCTTTCCGGCTTCACCCATGGAACAGCCGCCAACGCAGTCGCCGTCGTAACACCACCAGCTCCCCCCGGTCACAAGTCTCGGACAAGCATCACACACACTTTGTCCGGCCACCGCGTCATCGCTTCCACCCTCGCTCTAGCCATCATTGTCGGCATCGACAGAGCCCCCTTCGTGGCGGAAGATACCGGAAGAACAAGGACCTCCATTCCCCCCAGTCACTGTACATTGATGCCAGATGTATTATCGTGTGCACCCAACCTCCCCCCCCCCCCCCCCCCCCCC
>SZWC01004646.1:152088-169645 GCA_023375785.1 Penium margaritaceum
TGCGTGCGTGCATACGTGCTTGTGTGCGTGTGTTTGTGTGTGTGTGTGTGTGGAAGAGCAACACCGACAAAAAAAACGATACATGTAGAGAAGCGGTAGATTGTGAACATGGGCGCCAATCACTACTCGCAAAAGCCCTGACAGAGTGAGGGAGTGGAGGGAAGACGGGTAGACTGGAAGGGGAGAGGGAGAGGGGGGAGGAGAGGGGGGGCAGGGTAGGAGGAGGGAGTACCTCAGATTCTGTGAGGGCCATGTTTCTGCCCCCTCGAGCTCCTCCATCGGAAGCAGCCATAGTCAATTCTCAAAAGAAAGAGAGAAATATGTCAACTGTAGACAGAGGGAGCCCTTCGTGACGATTGTGCTGCAAGTGCTGGCTCGGCTGTTGCAGCTGCTGCCACTGCTTCTACGCTGGTGCTGCTGATGCTAGTGCTCCTGCAGCTGCTGCCGCTGCCGCTGCTGCTCCGGATGCAGCTGCTTCTGCTGCTGCTGCTGCTGCTGCTGCTGCTGCTGCTGCTGCTGCTGCTGCTGCTGCTGCTGCTGCTGCTGCTGCTGCTGCTGCTGCTGCTGCTGCTGCTGCTGCTGCTGCTGCTGATGCTGCTGATGCTGCTGCCGCTGCTGCTGCTTGTATTCTTTCTCAAGTTTCTTCACCCCTGCTTCTGATCCTGGCGCCAACGCCGCCGCCGCCGTTACTGCTCCTTGAAGCGGTGAAGCGGGTCTAGTGACGTGGTACAAGCCAGCTATTCTTCCAAAGTAAGAGTGTCACTAAAAGACACACCCGGTTAGACATTCACCCCTCTCACACGGTGTTATTCACTTGCATAGGCAAGTTCTTNGCTGCTGCTCCGGATGCAGCTGCTTCTGCTGCTGCTGCTGCTGCTGCTGCTGCTGCTGATGATGATGATGATGATGATGATGATGATGATGATGATGATGATGATGATGATGCCGCTGCTCCTGCTGCTGCTGCTGCTGCTTGTGTTTCTAAAGTTTCTTCACCCCTGCTTCTGATCCTGCCGCCGCCGCCGCCGCCGCCGTTGCTGCTCCTTCCGGTGCAAAGGTAGTGGCAGGTGAAGCGGGTCTGGTGACGTGGTACAAGCCAGCTACTCTTCCAAAGCAAGGATGTCACTAATGGACACACCGGGTAAGGCATTCACTCCTCTCGCACGTGTTGTATTCTTGCATTCGCAAGCTCTCCATGTTTTGAAGTTCACCTCAGCCAGATTTTGTGTTCCCTTCTCCATTTCTGAGGGAACGTAGATGGTGATATGAGAGAAGTTTCAAAGTAAACCACTAAAGATGAAATCTGGACACTTAATTGCTTTAGAGTTTGCAAGTGTACTTCGATGACAACCTATGGAAATTTTGAACCCACGAATACAAGAGCGTGTTTCGTGGCAATTACCATTGTCCAAATATTGGTACTTTTCATGTAACATGTGGTGTATTTAAAGTCATCAAAATGATTGAAGATCAAAACAAAATTGCTAGTGGGTCAAGTGGAGAGAAACATGTGGGGCATATCTTTAAAATTTTTATTGAGGAATCAATTGTGCACCGTCAACACGTTCATAAGGGTCGTAAAAGTTTTGTAGACCATTCTTTGACATGTTAAAAAGTAGAAAAAATCCCAATCAAAACATAGTTAGCCATTGCATATGGCGAAGATGTCATCTAAAAATTAGAAAATTTTCTTTAGAATTCAAGGATCAGTTTGCTTCAAAAAAATGATAAATGAACCAGCACACTAAGAAAAGGGATTCTTGTAGATACCGGATGTAACACTTCTTGTCCTTTGAAAAGCGATAAGCCATCATGCTTCGTGCAAGTTACCTCTGTTTGAAAAAAAATATTAAGAAAATCAAAGGATTATAAAGTTTTTAGGGAAGATCAGATGTTTCTCTATGTTTTTTACCCCTAACCTATGATGGGATATTAGATCAACCTTACCTTCCATCAATTTTGATGGATTTCTAAATGGGTACAAGTCACAGATACCCTAAGAGTAGAAACATAAAACTTATCCACCCAACGTGCAGTGAAGAATAACCTAAGTACCCATCAATCGCCGCTACCGATACACTAGTAACAAAACAATCAGACAAAAATGCATGGTTAGGCCGCATACCATGCGTTGACGACAGATGGAATGCAACGCCCCTCGCTAGTATCACAAACCCCTTCATTGAAGGGTTTGTGATGCTATCGCAAAGAGGTTTGTTTAGAGTTTGAGGGGAGTTTGATACTCCCCATACGTTGAAAGGGAACCTATAGGGCCTTGTTACCGCGGGCCCAGCGGGAGCCCGAGTAGAAATAGAACCATAAAACTCTGAATGTAATTTGGGGTAGGGTTTGATTACGGTTTTTGCGTTAAACAAATTGGTTTGCGTGTATAGAAAAAATTGAAGAACGAAAGATGGGTGTTTTCTCTCGATCGCAAGAGAGCAATGACGCCTTTGTTTTTTCTGTTGGCACGCAAACCCCCCATTTTGCTTTATGGTTTTATGTTTGGCATGGTCAAAGTAAAAAACAAAGGGTTCATTCCTCCCTCGCAATTCTCGCGTGGTGGCAATGTCCCCATGCAGTCGGAAAAACTCCATGGGGACATTGCCCATCGACGCATGCCGCGAGCAATCATGATTTTCGACTGGGATTTTAAAGTTTTTTGTTGATGCTGGGTGGATGAGAGTCACAATTTGCGTTTTATGTGTATTTGAGTTGTTTGGCCCTTTCTAAATTCACTTTATTCAATGTATATGCTTACTTCAATGATTTTTTGTATGAGAATTCTCGCTTATGATACGCTCGTGTTGAAGTCTTGGTATTACTTGAAATGAAAGCTGTGGGAAAAATGGATGAACGTGCTAGAGATGTTAACGTATGGCAATAATCAGAGATAGCATTTGTTAAGATGAAAATATGCCTTGCTAAATTCACTACAAGTTTGTGCACGCATGTACTCATGGTTTGGAGCATTGGTTCTTGTGTAAGAAAGAATGTACACATTCAAGTTAAGCTTCTGTTGTTTCATTACCTATCATTTCTAAATGAATATTTGATATGTCGCTATGTAGATGTTATGGATGTCTTCATGTTGGAAACTTGTAGGAGATAGTTTCTCTTGACAAGTACATGCATGAGTGGTACCAAACCTTTACCGCAGCACATTCAAAAGGCAATGAAAGATTTGCACATAAAATCATGTCTATGTGATCTTGAATATTTCTCGATTGATCATTCTATCAAAGCAATGCAGCTCAAAAACATTTATGGAATTTCTTAAGAAGTATAATACATTCTCTTATTAGTGTAAGCCCTGTAAAGATGTAAAACCTTCCATATCTTGATCCAACTACTATCGTTAATGCTAAGTTTTGTCATAATAATACCTTACATCTTGTACTCTTATCATGATTATGGTGTCAGATTGAAGACTTTTTCTTCATACTTTGCATGATTTTCCTCTCATGAAGAACATGGTTTTATTTGTCTTCAAGTCTCCAAATTTGATTAAAATTCAAAAACTTACAAATCACGGCAAAACTGAACATCTACCAAGGTAATATGATTGCTAAAACACAAGTGGATGTTGAAAAATACAAAGGGTTTTGTTTTTCTTCATTGATTTTCAAAATGTATTAAAATTTCAATAGAAGTTTTGAATCATTGGATTTCACCGTCTTCCAATCAAATCACTCATTACATTCACATATTACTTAGTCCTTACATAAATAACATGGACCAACTTTAGCACTCCTTTTAGAACTTCATTATTTTTCCTTCAATCAACGGCATGCTCATGTTAAGATGTAGTAATGATAATTAATACATATAAGTACTAACAATACCTACTATGAACTTGCTACTACATACGTACCAGAACTTGGCTTTAGTTTGGAATTGTAAGTAGTTAGAACCACATTTGAAGGGCCAATCCATGCAATAGAAGAATTTTAATTCCAAGGATTGAATCTTGAACATCAGGCTAAGTCACTTACAGAAAGATGTTTCTCATACACATTAGGTAGTCATCTTATGTCAAGTAAACTAGAAATTTCCCCTCCTTGAAAACATTATTCACCATCAAATGAAACATTTTTCACACATTTCTTGTGGTTAATTCAAGCATGATTTAGTTTTTTTCACATTAAACTTTGATGTCTTCAAGCATGATCAATTAAAAACAAAACTCTAAGCAAAAATTGAATAAACTCAGGCGTAACATGTACTCAACAAAAAATTAGGTGAATTGTATTGTTTTCTAACAAGATAAACGTTCATCTTATGAACTGAAAAATCTTTGAAGCCATTACATTGTGGCTTGTTGTTCTAGAAAATTTTTCTCATAACCACTTTAATGAGAGTGATTCTTTGAGATCTAAACCGTACGAAAACGTTTTTTTCTTAATGAGACATAAGTCGTCAAACGCTTCAAAAACAATTTCAACATGAAATCCTGTACCTTAAATGTCTCACTTGTATACACATTGTTGATGATTGTGGAGTGTAGCCAGGGCTAGATTCCTTGTGAAGACTGATGTGCTTGGAGGGCAACTACAGATAGTGTGAAAAGCAAGGAGAAGGAGAATGTTGCAACTGAATGAGTTTAGTTCAACACAACTATAGTACAAGAGATGGTATAGCAAACACAGCTTAGCTAGAGACTAACTCTGGACTCTCACGCCCAGACACAGCTCTTGGCCCACGAGTGGGCAACATTAAGCAAGATAGCTCAAACAAAGTAGCTCACGTCTTGGACGTAGTCTAGCAACTAGAGTGAGGCAATCGAGCCTTCACGTAGTCAGAGCCGTCCTCCTTTCCATGCTAGCAAACTACTACCACGCTTACTTGGGACTTGAGAAGATTGTTCGTAGAGTCTTGACCTTGGTGATGTCTAGAACGGGTGGAGGCTACTGTGGTGGATGAGAGGTGCAAGGCTTGGGTGATGACTGAGTTGTTGCATGAGAACTAGTAGGCTAGCCATCTTTTGTACCAGGCTATTAGCAAGTTGAAAGCTGTCTAGGAAGGTAGAAGCTTTCGGCTACAGTTGGGGAGATTCCTAGCCTATGTACCTTCGTATGGGAAATAACCTCTCCAATAGCTCCATCTATTGTGTAGTGCATGGCTATGTGGATGCATACTACTCCCCTCTCGTGACTTTTGACCGATGAATCGTGCATGCATGCAATGATGTAGTGATATGTCGTACATGCATGCATCAATGTTGAGCAAACCCCACTCTACGCCTTACATACTGTCGTTCAGTTGTGCTGATATAGCAACCTATACAGGGCGGTCTAGACTGCCCAATCAAGTGTAGCCCCACCTTGATTGAACTTAGCCTAGAACCTAGCAGTACGTAGTTGCACTACGGATGTGCTGACAAATCTTGGTTAGTAGGCATGCAAAACCCTGTTGTGCATTTAGTATTTAGTGTTTCACAACTCTATGGTCTATTTCTCCCCAAGACCTAGATGTCTAAATGAAATTAGGCCTATACATGCAAAAGATATGTATGCCGTTATGCCAAAGATTTTCTTTAACAAAATTCTGAGCTCCTTGTAAGCTCCTCTGATTATGAAATTGACTATGCAAGCTTGACCAAAAAATTGGTGTAGTGATCACCACCTCAAACACTCCCCTTCATTGATGCGCCAATTTTTTTATTTTTTTGGTAAAGAAATCAATGACGTGGTGTGTCCCCTACAAATATTTCATGCAAGAAGAACATTTCACTATAGTTTTGGTGTCAAAGAAGCTGAGAGGACGCTTGTTGCTCTTGGGCTCAAAATCAATAGGGTCATCTCTGACTTCCACAATCAAGTCTCCTTTTCCATAATTTTTGCATTTGGGAGGTCGTTGCTAAAGTTTTCTTGCCATGAAAGAATTAATTGGTGGCGTCTCATGTCTCCTCATTTGATTTTGGGTGACTTCTGCGAGAAGAAAATGCTTACGACCGTTTTCGGTGCATGTAGTTGCATGGAGGGGTGCTTTAGTTCACTTGCCCCATAATTTGGAGATTTCTTACAGATTTCTGTTGGGTGGAAAAGTCGCCGGGTGAGAAGAAGAAATGATTCTCCTCTCTCCCCACTGCCAGCGGCAATTGTGGAGGTATAGTTCATGGATTCAGTGTTGTTGACGCCATTTTTCCTTCGCTCATGCAAAATCGACAATACATTGCTGCATCTATGATCTGTGGATTTTTTGCTTCTACAGTTGGATTTGGGGTCACGACACTCATTTATCGCATGCTTAAAGTCTCCTCCATTACTATTGAAGTGCTCGCCGACTGAGCTTTGTGCCCAGCTACCTTCTCCTCTTGTCGTCCATTATTTTCATGTCAAAAGCTTTGTCCTTTTTCCTGGCTCCCTTGCCAGGTTCTTTACATGGTAAAGGGGGGCTCACAATCTTGCTTAGGAGGCGCAAGATTGCTCAACCCCTCTTTGGCGAGCATGCTCGCCACTTTGTGGGCGAGCAAGTTCAATCACTCATTGCCTATTGCGACAACGGGCAGCTTCGCTACGAAACTTGTCTTTATGGCAGGCTTGTTGCTTGCAATCACTAGTATCTCCCTCGTAGTTTGCTCCCCCCTTTGCAATAACCACATGTACTCTACTACACAACCCTTCTTTCCTCCCCTGCTATGGTTGCTGCCCCACTCGCTCCTCATTATCACACATAGTTTTCTTTGGCCTCTTTTCCACTCTGTTTCCCCGCTCCATGTTGTCGAAGCTTTGTTTTTCTTCAAGGATTGAACTTGATCCTCAAAAGAACTGTTTTTCAAGAATTTTGGAGACTGTAGTATATCTCAAAAAGAATCAAGGGATTGAAGTGGGTTGTTGAAGTTATTGGTTTCCTAGGAGCAGAAACAACATTTTGCATCACAACAATGGTATCGTGTGTTAAAAATATGCTCAAGGTAAATAGGCATGAATTCTTAGTTGTCACTCTGAAAATGAGCGTGACTGAGTCTGTGGGCGTTGAAAGAGCTCAAACTGTTGCTTGAGATTTTTCTGTTGTAGATCAATTTTCATAACGGTTCTAAGTCTATACTTCATGCATCATTGAAACTGTCCTATGCACCATGAAGCACGATCCTCTGTTTTTTGGTGTGCTGAGATCGTCAATGGCATTGGCACGCGTGTTTGATTGTTGCATGTCTTGCAGGTTGCCCTTCTATAGGGGATTCTATGAGTGGGTGTGATGCATAAGTCCACATTGCTCCATGCACCTCTGAAAAATGTGTTTTGTGATTCTTTAGGTCAAGAAATCTTTACGTGCTATTCTTGGGACGTGCTTGAGAACGATGGTATGGCCGATCACATGCAATCAAATTCGGTGTCCATGGATGTCAATGTGCTTCGTCCGCCCCTGGAGCTTCTTTAGGTTACAAGGTCGATTGCAAATTTGTTGTCCACATAAACTACTATTGCACTATGTTTTGGGAAACCAATTTTATCAAGGAGGTTTTGCAGATAGGTAACCTCCTAAGCTATTGCTTTCACTAGACTGTACTCAACATCAGCTGAACTGAGTGTGATAAAATCTTGCCTCCTTCTTGAAAAAAAATAACAGTTCCATTATGGAGACCAATCAAACCCTATGGTGCTACGGTTTTCCTCCTCTGTACCACCAAAATCTGCATCCACATAGCAGCTTAGCTCCAGGTCACTTGACATGCCAAAGATCAACCCTCTATTAGACGTGGTCTGAAGTTACCTAAGTGCATGGTCCAACTTCTTGCGAGCCATTTCATTGCACATCTCATTCCCACGCGTCAAGTTGCTCACCCAAAACTATAGGTCTAGTCGAGTATAGCTTGGAACGTGCAAGAGAGAACCGACATTCCTCCAAAATCGTGTCTTAAGTCTCCCCCTAAGTCCTTGATGGATTAACATTTTTTGCGTTAAGGGAGTCCAAACGTAAAGATAATGGATGTTGCATAGTTCAAAGAATTTGGCTATGTAACACAATTGAGAGAGATTGAGCGTGCGTTTGGAGCGGGTGCATTCAATGTAACTGCCAAGGTAGTACTCAAAGCTCAGCATCAAGGTCTCATTAACCTCTTGTGCCATTAGACAAGCACTTGCCTGCATGAAGTCTAGCAATGGGCCGATGATCAGGATATCGTTGACATAGACAAGGATGTAACAAGGTGGATGCTTGTCCTCCACCTAATGATGTAGGAACATGCAGTCGCCGTATGCTAATGGATGGAAGTTCAATTACTAAAGGAGACTTTGCAACTTGCACTGACAAAGAAGGGAACTCACCTTCATCTGTACAAGCTCTTGACGAGCTTCTACACTTGTTTGTTGTTGTTTTCATAACCTTATGGCAACTTCATGTAGACGATTGTGTCCATTTCTCTATACAGAAAGGCGTTCTTGACATCGAGAAGTTCCACCTCATAGTCTTTGATTGCTACACTAGCAAGCATGATACGCGCTGTGGAACAATGACCGACAAGTGTGTAGGTTCTGAAGAAAAACTTGCCTTCCACCTGCCAAGACCCCATTATAACCGGACGGACTTCGAATTTGTTGATGCTGGCATCTGCATTAATCATCACTCTGAACACGCACTTCACACCAATAAGACTTGAACCAAATGGTACCTTTGTTAGTTCCGAAGTTCCATGCTCAATGAGGATTTTGTAATCTGCATCTAATGTTGCTTTCCATTCTGCAACAAACTCACCTACCAATGCCTCCTTGAGTCACTTTGGCTCAGGCAGTAGTCTGGCTGTGTTCTTGGAAAGGGGTGTTATGAGATGCATTGTTCTGAAGTCTTCATGTACCTCATCATCCTCAGCGTATACCGTGCATGCAGAAATTTCCATGTCACATTCAACTTCATCCTCCTTGTGTTGTTATTCCATCTGTTGCTCGAGGATGTGCGTGAAGTGCCGCCGTTTGAATGTGGCATTGTGCTTCTTTAGCCTCGTTCACTCTGCAGCATCTTGCGTTGCCACAAGGTGGCATTTGCCATGGAATACTACGATTGTCCTCTTATTTGTGGAGATTTGTTTGTCATGGTCGGTTTTGGGATACATGCGCACACACTGCCTCTTCACTCAAATGCTCAAGATCCGTTGTTGTGACTTGATCACACTCTGCTACTTTGTCTTCGATTGACTCCACAAAAGATTCACAAAATGAATCAAGGAGATATAGGGCGGTCAAGCGCTTAGCTTCCCACTTCACAAATGTTAGATGTTCAAAGAAAACTACGTTGGGATAGGTGACAATGCATTTGGTCTCAATGTCGTAGAACTTCCAACCTTTCATGTTGGTGCTTTGTCCAACAAACATGCCCAATGTTGCTTTGTCTACAAGCTTCCTTCAACGTTCCTTTAGGAAGTGAAGAAGTTCCATGGAGCCAGACGTCTAAAGCATACTGATGTCATACTTGGACTCATGACATGCTTTAAGTGGAGTCATGTCTCATAAGGCCGTGTGCCGCACAAAATTTTGCACCCGAACTACTTGCGTCAAAACATAGGGCCACCAGGAGTTGTCCAACTACGCTCTTATTAGCATGGATTTGAAAGTCTCTTGAACAATGCAATCTTCCCTTACTGTGACACCATTCTTTTGCAAGGTGTATTGTGCCAAGACTGTTGCACAATGCCCATGTCCTCAAGCTGCGACATGAATTCTATGCTGGTGTACTCGCCATATAATCAGAGCGTAAAACTTGCAACTTCTTGTTGCTTTGCCTCAACGCCATTGCTAGCAATTTTAAGAAGTAGGTTTGTGCTTCATCTCTGCTTCAAAGAGGGTAACTCCAAACACAACGTGTCGCATCCTCTACAAATGTAAGGAGTTAACGGTGTCCACAATAGACTGTCACTAGGGGGAAATGTCGGTGTGAGGCAGTTATCAGCTATCGGCTGATGTCGCACTTGTTCACAGAAGGAAAATTTCTCTTCGGAACTTGGCACAAACGCAGTCCTCATAAGCACTAGTTCTACCTTAACCGCTTTTCCTAATGTCTATACCGTTAACATGGCCCTTCTGTGCCATAGATTGCACCGGCTGATTGTTGATGTGGCCAAGCCTCTTGTGCCACACTATACCATCTGTTACAGTTGGCTGGTGTAGACTTGCTACTGCAAATGGAGAATCCATCTCATCTTGAGCTAGTGCATCGAAGTCCAGCTCAATCATGTCATGAGGAAGGAGTTGGCCTTTTGCAAAGGTTTTTCCTTCATGGCCTTTCATTGTGACATGCTTGCCATTATTGTTGAAGCGTGCTCCTCTCTTCATGGGTTGGTCAAGGGAGAGGAAACTGATGGTAACATCAGGTATGTAGAGGACTTTGTTGAACTTAACCTGTGCTCCATCATACCCTGTCACTGAAATCAATCCCTTGCCTAGTACAGACACTTTCTTGTTATTGGAAACTATCACATTGCTCCTGTCAGAATGCTCATAGTTGTAGAGACATTTTTTTTGGTACATGATGTACGAGGTACACCCGTTGTATAGGTACCAAACATATGGCAAGTAAACCAGCCTGTCCCTCTGACGGTCCAATATCTGGAACAGAGATGTATTATAGTCAAAATTTTACCCTTTTCCTTCCTCCTTTGCCTGCTTGTCTGACTCATGGTTGCCATTTACCCTTTTCTCTTCCAGTCTCCTTCTCTCCCCATCCCTTCTCTCCATTGAAGTGGCTCTACATCCTCCCTTTCTCCTCATCTTGTAAACTTTTGAGTCAACCATTCTTCACATGCTGTTTATCTTTACAACAATGGTAGGCGGCATGAGGACGTGATCTTGTTTGTTGACCTGTGCCACTGCGTGCGATTGCCTTTCGGAGGGGGCGCGTAAACTCATGGGAGTATGCTGACTTCATTACTACATGGTTATTCGACAAGGAGTGATACACGCTCTTCTATACTTCATTCTAGTAAGATGAATTCCTACATGCGTGCTATTTTAATTTTCATTTGGCAATCTGGTTGCTCAGTTTAAAAACATCTTGTAGACGTATGCCTATGTCAAGTTTGCTTCAGGCTTGAACTTGATAACTTTCTTCATGCTATCCTTGTCCCCATTGAGGCCGTTGAGTAGGATCGTCACGAAGATGAGCTCAGATATGTGTGCGTTTGTAATGACAAGTTAGTTGTGGAGCAGTTTTGCCTTGTTGATTTAGCTCTCAATGTCACTGAAACTAGTGAAACTTATGTGGGAGAGTTCAGTTGGGAGATGAGACTTGAATGTGGAGTCACCTGACATGTAGGTTTGTAGCACATATGACCATGAATGATTGGTTGGCTCAACTGTCGCCTCGCACATACTATTGGTTTGCTGAACATGGGTGCTTTTGTAGTCTTCAAGCACCATGTATGCAGCTTGTGTGAAGTAGTTGAACTCTGCCACGATGTGTGGGGAAGATCCTGGGGGAGGAGGAATGTAATAACCGTAGTAGTACTTCCAGATACAATGAATCTAGGCCACTTGCTTGAACTTGTGCGCCTTTTGTAGGAATTTCTCACATTTAAAGTTATCAATCGTGATCTTGTGCAAATGTAGAAAGGGTGCTGCCACTAGCACGCTATCCTCTAAGACCTGGTACCCAACACCTTGTGTTCGAGATGTTCGATTAGTTGTGTGAAACTGCTGCACGCTTTTTGCAGGTGGTTGTGCCTGAAACATAGGATGCATTTTTTGATATGGTTGCCTTGTGCATGTTTGAGGCGTTGGTACTTGAGGAGATGGCTGAAATGATGTCATCCTGGGCATGCTCAATAGAACATGTGGCTATTGGGCTGGAGATTAGTGTTGCATTCCTCCTTGTGCTGATGCTACTAGTGGCACCTGTGGAGGAATAATAGGTTGTTACATTATTGGTGGAGGGCTTGGCTCAGGTAGTTGTGCAGATGATGCTTGAAAAGCTTGTTGGGCATAGTTAAACTATTGTTGCTATTGCTGTTTCTATAGTTGCATTTTTTTCTGTTGCAGTTAGTTATACTATTGTAGCCATGCCATCTGCTACTGATATTGATGTGTCGGAGCATCACGTGTGATCAGCTCTTGTAGGCGGAGTAGCTCTTGTGCACCAAGTTGCTACCTTAATTCCATTGCTTCTTGCTCCATAGTATAATGAGTAGCTGCTTCCTGTTGTGTCATGCACTTTGCTTCATCTACCAAGCATTGCGCTTCTTTTGCCTTGCGTTTTGCCTACTCTGCCACATGGCAACCCTCATCTTACCCCATGCACAAACCATGCATGACAGAATTTTCATCAAGGGGTGAAGAGTTTGCACCTGAATTCTCCATCTCCATGTTGCTCATGTACTCCACGTTGTTTCTCACCTTTGCGCACTACATCCCACATTGGGTGCTTGAAGATGTCAGTTTGTCATTGGTGTAGGCGACTACATTCCACATCTCCAACAACGCCACTAGCTAGGACTCAAATAGTAAATGCTTTCAACACTGACCTTGCTCTGATACCATGTTGATATTTTTGGGATGCAGCAACGGCTAGATTCCTTGCTTTAAGGACCGTTGTGCTTGGAAAGCAACTACAGATAGAGTGAAAAGCTAGGAGAGGGAGAATGCTAGGACTGAACGACTATAGTTTATCACAACTATAGTACAAAACATAGTATAGCAAAGATAGCTCAGCTAGATTCTAAATTCGCACTCTCATGCCTAAACACGGCTCTTAGCCCATAGGTGGGCAACGTCTAATTAGAAAGCTCCAGCAAGGTAGTTTGAGTCTTGGACGTTTGGCCATAAGAGTGGGGTAGTCAGGCCTTCAGATAGTCAAGTGAGTCCCCTTGCCGAGGGTGGCAGATTGCTACCACGATTACTAGGGTTTTGAGATGAGTTTCTTCAAATTCTTTGCCTCAAGTGACGTGTGTAACTAATGGAGGCTGTTGCTATTGATTGCAGGCGGAAATCTTGGGTGATGACTGCGCTGTTGAATGAGGATCTTTTATTCCAGGCTGTTGGCAAGTTGATAGCGATCTAGGCAGGTAGAGGCTCCCGACTGTAGGTGGGACGATTCCTAGTCCAGGAACGTTCATGTAGGCAGTAGCCCCTCCAGGAGGTATTGGAGGGGCTACTACCTACAGGAACGTGCATGGCTGTGCTAATGCAAAGCGGTCCCCGCTCCTGACTTTGCATGTGACGGATAACTCTTGAATGCATGCTATGATGTAGTGTTATGTCGTACATGCCTGCATTGATGTACAGCGGTTCCCACTCTAAGCCTTGCATGTTACCGCTGAGTCGCGTTGATGTAGCAGCATATGCAAGGTGATCCACACTACCCACTAAGGTGTAGCCCCACCTTGATTGAACCTAGCCCATAACCCAGCAGTGCATAGTTGCACTACATAGCTCCTAACTAGTCTTGGTCAGTAGGCATGCATAGCCCTATTGTGCATGTAGCACACAACATTTTAGAGCTCTAGGGTCCATTCTTCCCCCTGGACTGAGATTCCATAGTTAAATTTGGCTTGTACACATGGAGAAAATATTCACGAAGAAAATATTCAGAGGAGATTCCCTCACTCCTAGCAGGCTCGGATTCTGAAACCAACTGTGCCAGCTTGACCAGAAAAAGAGGCGTTGTAATCACCACCTCTAACAAACATGACGTGGAAATCATTTGGGGTTGTTTCATCATGTTCACAATGACGTTTTGCATCATTAGTTATGAATGTATTCATTATTATGGTTGTACTTTAGAAAAGGAAAAAATGAAATTACACATGCATGAATTCTCCTAGAAGAAATTCAAAGATGTTCTCGAATACCACCATGATGCATGAAATGATTCATAAAATTTCAATGCATCATAGTGAAATTAAGTATCACATTCTATCACTTGGACATTATCTCATTTTTATGTCCATTATGTCATTTATTCCTTTGTTTTGCACCTTACACCTCTATTCTTGCAGGAATTTAGGTGCCTTGGAAAAGTTGAATGGCATTGGAAGTTTTATATTGTTTCAGTCCCTTGACTTCCCAATGACATTTGATGAGTTGTTCAATGCCATCATATCATGGATTTGTTTCAAGAACTTAAGACTCCAACCATGTCTCATTTTTTGTTTGATGATTGAAAGCATGTGAATGTCATTCGTCTTGTCATTCAAGATGATGTACACTCACTCATAATGCTGAAAAAAAGTTTAATGTTATGAATTCACGATTGAATTGATAACCTCTACGTGTGTATGAATTTCAGATCCATTAGCGCAATAGACGCATTGGCAATTGAAATGCACTGCGGGTGTAACGGATTTGACGTAATCATTGGCTGACTTAGCCAAAACCGCTCTTTTGGCCTAGTCAGTCAATGATTTTGTCGAATTTGTTACATTGGTATCAAAGCTCCAGGGCTCGAATCCGACATCGGGATTACTTGAGATGCCGAAGCGGCTCTCACTCCTAGTGGGGGGGGGGGTGTAGCGTGGCAGTGCCACGCTGACCGGTGGAAGGAGCCACGTGGCTCGAGCGGGTTCACCTGGGACTGTGGTGAGACGGGATAGGTTGAGGGTCGGAGACCTTCAAGCACTGCGGTTTTGGCCTGGTCGGCCAAGGATTCCGTAGAATCCGTTACAATGGGGGCAACAAATTCTCTCAATCTTGGAATTCATGGAACGTGTACGTCCGGGAAGTAGATAACGGAATTGAGGCTCCTCTGTTCCAGTTAGCGGGTTGGACATGATCTGATGAATTGGGCAACGCGGTAGTACCTCTGTCAGAATGAGGAAGTCAGTAAGAATGTTGCAATTCCACGATGCTCCGACGTTTGCAATGCCAGGGCGTCATCGCGGGTCCGGTTTGCAAGGTCCCAGGTGGCGACGACGGTTTGGACCCGCGTCAACATATGGTGGAGGGCTGGTTTGCTTGCAGAAGCCGTGTCTGCGAGCAACCGGCCGATTTGCCGGCGACTGTCAAATAAGGCGGCCTGTCCGAGTAATGAGTTCTCTCACTTCCCTCACACAGCCGTGAGGGAATGGCCGAATATGACAAACGCCGCAACGACGCCCTACGTAGTGGATTTTCTGTCAATTTTTTTGAGAACGTCACTGAGGTTCCAATCTGTAGACCAGTCCAGCACACGTGTGAAGTTTCGGTAGGAAGAGTTGAGGCGAACAGCTGAAGCCGAACATGCTAGTCATTTTTGCATGCCCATGAACATATCCGTGAGCAAGGTTTACGCTTCTGGTATAAAAGGGTCTAGGATTGTGGCAAGCCCGGTGTGGATCAAATCAGGAAACATCAGTTTAAGTAAGCGAAATAGTATTTTTAAGTTTTTCATGGTTAAAAAATAATTAAAATATATCTTTTTCTATTTTTCCGACATCAATGCTCGCAACAAAGGTTGTGACGAGGGGAAATGCACCAATGAAAACACAATAAAGGAATCATGAACAAAAAATGAAATAAACATACATAGGAATAAAAAGGACCATGAAAATAGAAATGTAGGCAAACTTAGATAAAGACGTAAAGAAAGACATCGACAAGGATAAATACATGAAATGGAATTAAACATAGACATACACGTAGATGTAGACATAAATGTAGACAAAGACACATTGACACATAGACGTAGACACCGGCATGGAAATAGACATAGAAATAGACATAAACATAGATACAAGCATAGACAAAGGCAGAGACGTACATATAGACATAGACATGGACATAGACATCAACATAGACATAGACATGAGCATATTCATATACATGGACATAGACATACACATAGACATAGACATAGACATAGACATAGACATAGACATAGACATAGACATAGACATAGACATAGACATAGACATAGACATAGACATAGACATAGACATAGACATGGACATAGACATAGACATAGACATAGACATAGACATAAACATATACATAGACATAAGCCTAGACATAGACATAGACATAGACATAGACAAAGACATAGACATAGACATAGACATAGACATAGACATAAACATATACATAGACATAAGCCTAGACATAGACATAGACATAGACATAGACATAGACATAGACATAGACATAATCATGGACATAGACGTATACATAGACATAGGCATAGAAATATGCATAGACATACACATGGCCATAGACATTGATCAAGATATAGATATAGATTTAGATTAAGGTGTCGATATGGATATGGATATGGATATGGATATGGATATGGATATGGATATGGATATGGATATGGATATGGATATGGATATAGATAAAGATATGGATATTGATATGGATATGGATATGGACATGGATATGGATATGGATATGGATATGGATATAGATATGGATGTATATATAGATGTAGATTTGGACATGGATATGAATATAGATAAAGATATAGATATAGATATGGATATAGATGTGCATATAGATGTAGATCTAGACAAGGATATAGATATAGATATAGATATAGATATAGATATAGATATAGATATAGATATAGATATAGATATAGATATAGATATAGATATAGATATAGATATAGATATAGATGTAAATATAGATATAGGTATAGATAAAGATATAGATATAGATATAGATATAGATATAGATATAGATATAGATATAGATATAGATATAGATATAGATATAGATATAGATGTAAATATAGATATAGGTATAGATATAGATATAGATATAGATGTATATAGATATAGATATGGATATGGATATGGATATGGATATGGATATGGATATGGACATAGATATGGATATGGATATGGATATGGATATGGATATGCATATGGATATGGACATGGATACAAATGCGGATACGGATATGGTTATGGATATAGATATAGATGTATATAGATATGGATATGGATATGGATATGGATATGGATATGGATATGGATATGGATATGGATATGGATATAGATATGGATATGGATATGGATATGGATTTGGATATGGATATGGATATGGATACAGATACGGATACGGATATGGTTATGGATATGGATATGGATGTGGACATGGATATGGATATGGATATGGATATGGATATGGATATGGATATGGATATGGATATGGATATGGATATGCATATGGATGTAGATATAGATATAGATATATATATGTAGATATAGATATAGATGTAGATATAGATATAGATATAGATGTACATGTAGATGTAGATAAAGATATAGATAGAGATGTAGATATAGATCTAGGTATAGATATGGATATAGGTATAGATATGGATATGGATATGGATTTAGATGTACATATAGATGTAGATATAGATATAGATATAGATATATATAGATATAGATATAGATATATATAAAGGTATAGATATGGATATAGATACGGATATGGATATAGATATGGAAACACCTATGGATATATATATATATGGATATGGATATAGATATGGATTTGGATATGGATATGGATACAGATGTAGATATAGATATAGATATAGATATATATATATATAGATATAGATATAGATATAGATATAGATCTAGATATAGATATAGATATAGATATAGATATAGATATAGATATAGATATAGATATAGATATAG
>SZWC01004647.1:0-43642 GCA_023375785.1 Penium margaritaceum
TATCTATATCTATATCTATATCTATATCTATATCTATATCTATATCTATATCTATATCTATATATATATCTATATCTATATCTATGTTTATATCTATATCTATATCTATATCTATATCTATATCTATGTCTATATCTATATCTATATCTATATCTATATCTATATCTGTATCTGTATCTGTTTCTATATCTATATCTATATCTATATATATATCTATATCTATATCTATATCTATATCTATATCTATTTCTATATCTATATCTATATCTATATCTATATCTATATCTGTATCTGTATCTGTTTCTATATCTATATCTATATCTATATATATATCTATATCTATATCTATATCTATATCTATATCTATTTCTATATCTATATCTATATCTATATCTATATCTATATCTATATCTGTATCTGTATCTGTTTCTATATCTATATCTATATCTATATCTATATCTATATCTATATTTATATCTATATCTATATCTATATCTATATCTATAGCTATATCTATATCTATATCTATATCTATATCTATATCTATATCTTTATCTATATCTATATCTATATATATATCTATATCTATATCTATGTTTATATCTATATCTATATCTCTATCTATATCTGTATCTGTATCTGTATCTATATCTATATCTATATCTTTATCTATATCTATATCTATATCTATATCTATATCTATATCTATATCTATATCTATATCTTCCACTATATCTATATCTATATCTATATCTATATCTATATCTATATCTATATCTATATCTATATCTCTATATATATCTATATCTATATCTATATCTATATCTATATCTATATCTATATCTATATCTACTTCCATATCTACATCTATATCTACGTATGTATCCATATACAATGCATGTAGAATTGTAAATTGGGCATAAATGGATTGTTTTTCCAAGAATGATGGAGCATAATCAAAAATTCTATTTGCACAAGAGGAAAAATGAAAGAGAGGTCCAAAAAAAAATTCTTATTATGTGTGATAACTTGTAAAACTCAATTGAGTTATAAACATACTTTGTAGAAGTTTTCCTGAATAGATCAGGCTTCATATTTTATGAATTGTTGCACAAAAGTGTGGAGCTGTTCACCTCACATGACTTGCATGACAAACACGAAGATGAGGAGGTGGTTGGGGTCTTCAACTTAAGAGCGGTGAATGGAATTAGTTTCAACTTTCTTTAGGCAAGTTGACAATGTGGAGCACAGTTGGATTCATATGGTGTGGCGGCATGGTAAAGTTATAGTGAAATGAAATTAGGTGAGGATAAAGCACCCCTTGTATGACTACGAGTCCTTGGAGTTATGGTCCTTGGGGAGGATGCAGCCAACATTGATGTTTTCCATGTCCAAGATGTTCCTAAATCTATGGAATAGGTTCATTTCATTTAGCTACACATCCCCATAGGTTCATTACATCCTTATGATGATGGAGTAATGTGCCATGTATTTCTAAGGTGTCGTTGCAGAAGGATGCCAACCTCGTGCAATCTTTTGAATACAAGGAGGAAGGAGAGGGAAGAGAAATGCATGGGAAAGGTGAGATGGAAATGTATGCTTGCTTTGTTTGGAGTGGAGGGTAATGCATGATGGAATAGAAAGAAATGCGAACGTTCAAAAGCATTGTGGAAAGGGACAGTTGTTGACATAGCTGGTACAATATGGGAAAAAAGAGGGAGAATTGCTTTCAAGGAAACAAGGAGGGAAGGGGTGGCAAGAAATGTAGGTAAATGAATGGTTTTATTTAATGGAATGTGGGAAGGAGAGAAAATTGGGGAAGAGGGGGTGAAAATGCATTGAAAATAGCTAGAAATTTGCAAGGAACGAAGAAGTATCCGGATGTGTAGACGGTGGATAAAACGTTGTGATGCTGTACAAGGAAAATGGTAAGAGATCATTTTTGGTACAGAGGTTTCTGGGTAGACATTAACACACAATTGGATTTATTGTCAATTGTAGCTAGACATCAAATGGACTTCCAAAACCTAAAGTTTCACATTTTTTTGACCATGAAGCCTTTCAAATTTGTCTTGTCAATGCTCTATGCCATTTCCAAAGCTGCCACAATCGTTTCCATGGAAACTATCAACATAGCTTCCTTTTCCAATTTGTCTATGATAGTGGTTGACAAGAATGACTTACCCTTAGCAGAACACAAGTGGAGAGAATAAAAACATGCATTGGGGCTTTGGGAGAGTTGGGTGGAGTGAGTGGTGCATTTCTTATGGGATGGTTGCCACTACAAATTTGTACAAAACACGGGGCCACACTGAGAATTTACTGATACTGGTTAGTGATGTTCATTCAAAAGAGTGGAAGAAACATGATGAAGCAGTTTATAGGACACCTAGATGGTGCTCTCGTTAACGTACTTGCTGACACTGGAGGAGACAACTCTTCTGTTAGCCTTCGCTTTACCTGATAGGTTGGCGTGAAGTACGAGCCATCATATGGCACTCTTGATATCGGTGACAACCTTACGGTACCCGTGATAGGTAAAGGTAAAGCAAACATTTGTATTCAAAGGTACACAAAGAGTGTCACGTTGAAGGTACTCAAGTTTCTCAAGTGTTTTGATGTGGTGCTAGGCAATCCATGGCTCCGTGACAAGGCTCTAATGTGCTTTGAATCAAAGCGTTTGATCCTCCAAAAACGACAACACCGTTTTATGTTGATTCAGAGTATGGAATGATCACGGAACCGACTCAAAGTCCATTCCACCTTGTCTGCCATGCACATCAAGAGATGTATTTGACAAGGCAGTTGTTATTTCTTGGCTCAACTACAGAAAGTGGAGAACAATGTGAAGGAAAACCAGACACAAGAGATAAATTCTCTGTTGGTGGTGTTGTCGGATGTATTCAAGGAGCCATCAGCTAGGCTTCCACCAAAAAGACACATGAGCCACACGTTTTCATTACAACCGGAGGCAACTCCTCCGTTCAGACCCATGTATTGCCTTTGTCTAGCAAAAAGGCGAGAGGCCGAACGTGAAATCAAAGAGTACCTTGCAAGAGGGTGGATTGAGCTGAGTAGCTTGCCAGACGGTGTGTCGATACATTTTGTGAACAAAACGAACGGTGGTTTACGCATGTAAGTAGCCTACCAGGCATTGAACAAGCTGACAGATTAAAATCGATTCCCCTTACTGCGGATTGAGGACCTTTTTGATCAATCCAAGGCACAAAAGCATTTTCGTCCTTGGATTTGTCTCAAGGGTACCATCAAATCCGCATCACGGAAGATGATGTCCGCAAACCCGCGTTTCAAACCCACAAGGGACACTATCGCTTATGAGAGTTATGCTTTGGGCTTACAAATGCCACGGCAACCTTTGAAGGAGGAACCAAACGTTCGCCTTTCACAGGAGTTGCAGCTCACATGGGCACAAGAAATGTTTGTCTATCAAGTACTCCATGTGTTAGCACTTTGAATACCATTTTGCGTTATCCTTTTGTGTTTTGAAGTTTCTTTCATCAGTTTTCAGAGAGTAGTTTTCTTGCTAGAAAACATTGGAAGACAAGTTTGGTCGGGAAGGAACAACAAGATGCAGACATGGGTTTGTGGTAGTCATCCTTAGACAAAAATCTCTACTGTCAATGCATCAATGGACGGTTCCCCTTCACCCCTATCTTAAACCTTTTTTTTTTGGCGTATGTGTAGATTGTTTTGCATCAATATTCTTTTGTTTGTTTTCAGCCCACATTAGGATAAACTTCCCACTACCCTCTCTGAATGCAATGTCCCTTTTTTAAGAGGGAGGCTGGGTGACTCACTATGAAGGTGCTGTGTTTGTTCTTGGAAGGACTCAAAATTATCCCAAGTATTTTTCATTATTATTCTTTTTTCCCCCTTAAAATAAAAAGAAAATTCCATCAATTTTGTTTTCGATTCATTTAGCCCAAATTGTCTCTTCAAGGTGGGGCCTTGCCCCACCTACCCCCTCTTCCCCAAAGTGGAGGCGTATTGTGGTATCATATCATTTTTTGATTTATGAGGGTTGTCGATATTATGTGTTTACATTTCACCATGTATAAAGGATACACTCCCTGATGGATTCCCCCATTTCCGTACAGGTGTTTGGCGGGAGGAAGGGGGGGCGCGGGGAGTTTAAACTTGTGATCGGGATGGTTTTATCAGTTTTCAAGGTTCTTGTTGTGCAATATGATAGTGTCCACATCCATAGGAACTTGAATTTAGTGAAATTCTGACCCTTTTAATCTACTTAAGCAATTGGTTAGAGTGCTTTCCATCAAGAGTATAGTTTTGGATTCATATCTGTTTTGACTAGTTACATTAACCAATACATCCCTCATGAAGTCCTCAGCTATCTTGGGGTTTGGGCTAGGCTCCACCTCCACCTCCTCAATTTAAAATGTTATTGTAAGGGTGTATTTTGTAGTGTCATAGAGGGGGGGGGGGCATTCAATGCACAAGTCTATTTATAAAATCCCGATCATTATGATGTGGATATAAGATACACCATCTGATGAACTCCCCCAATACACTTGAATTGTTCTTTGGGGGAGCGGCACCTCTTATTTGGATATTGTTTTCAGTTCAAATTCACCAAATAACATATCATGATTGTGTTCATGGTGATGAAAATTTAAATTTCTTACACTTTTTGGCTTTGTTCAAGTTTCATAAGTGACTAAAACAGTACTTAATGTTAACAATACACGTGTTTAGTCAGGTTATCTTGCACCAAGTACATATGTGATAAAATAAAAGATATATTTGGACTTTTTGCAATCCAAATGGCATTTATGGGGCCACGAAGCTATTGATTTATGAGTGTGACCCCTACTGGAAGAAAAATTGAGCTCACTAAATTCCTGAGAGCAGCTTTGATTCATATCGCATGAATAGGTATGCAAAGCAAATATCTCCAGAAGGTGTGAGACCATGAAGGTTAATGTCACAAGTTATCGAAACTTCCCCATGGTCCCTTTGTATCATTTTGATAAGAACTGAACATTGTGTAAACATAGAACAGAAAATGGTTTCAAGTGAATGAGGTGAAGTTCTTGAAATTTAGCTTTGTTTTGCAAAAAATCTTTCCAATGTAGTGTAAGAAGTATTTTTGATGAAATGTTTTTGCTTTCACCTTTAGAAACTCCCACCAGCTAGACGTATTTCTTGTGGAATGTTGTCCATATCAGGATCCGTGAATTTCCTTCTTAGTGCCTTATCTTTCCTACAAATCAATCATTTGAGAAACATTTGCGTTGAGCCATTTTGGATAAGGCTTTGACGTGTTAGCAAAGCTATGATCATGGATTTATCACCGCATGGTCAATGGTTTTGAATGTTTGTTGCATAATCAATCTCTATGTTTTTGCAATGAATCGGTCAGAATATTCCATGGATCTATTTAACCCTAGAGTTGAATGCGTTCTTGCCTATCATTCATATCCCAAGTGAATTTGTGGTTGTACCATGATAGTGTTGGGCTCGATTTTGGGAGCAGTTCTCAATTCTTTGATTGTTTTGGCTTTGATTGTTTTGCCTATCATTTCGTTCATTTTCCTCGGACCGATTGTTGTTATCTATTGATTTAGATGATGATCATGTGAATTCATTCAAAAACCCTATGGGGTGCCTTATAGTGCATGAATGGCTATATGACATTGGTTTTACCACACTAGGTCTAGTTATGCATGTTATGTGTCGACTGTTTGAAGTTTGATGCATGCATGCAATTATTATGAAATTCTGGTGACACTCATTGTAAGCTCTTTGACAAGCTACATGGGAGGGAAACACAACAGGAAATTTAATGAAGCTTGCATCTATTGGGAGTATGCCATAAATCCCATCTATTGCTACCATGTGAACATTTGTCTAGGTGAGAAGTGGCATCTACTCTGTTTTTGTCCTTGTACAGTTCCCGAGCCACATAGGAACGCCCGATTAAAATGGAATAAGACAAAAGTACCATGTTTTGAATATGACAAATGAGCTTGAGTTATAGATTATACCGCATGTGCATACTTTTTGTAGGTACGTGAATGAGCCTCGGATAAAACCAGAAGGATTTCATGAGTCTTCTGGGGGATGCAAAACAATTTTCGGTTCCATGTCGGTGCATACTAAGTACCTGTAGAGAGTTAATCAAAACAAAAGACGGCAGCAGTGTTTTTTCCGGGGCTCGTGCTCTTGATGTAGTCTACGTTGGCAAGGGATGCAGAAGAGTCGTCTGATTGCTCCAGGCATCCTATCCCTCGATCCTATCCCGGCGACGAGGGTTGGTTGGTTTAACGGTTTATCCATGTAGGGTGCATTCTTTCCCTACAACCAGTTCAGCAAAGAAATCGCCTTTCTGACAACGGATGCTCCGCTGGCTCCCGATGGAACAGTCAGCCGTAACGGGAGCCAAACAATGCATGGGATCCACGGCCCGAATGGCTTGAAGCAATGAAAGACTTTTACGCTTTGTTGTATGTCCCTATCTTGTCCCCCATTTGATGCACTCCTAGAGTAAGAGAAGACAGTTGTCCAGAGTTCAGTCCATTGCTTTTTATGGTCGGTTGATGAAATAGAGGATGCGATTTCATTTATCGTGGTCCTCTCTCGCTTAACTGACGATGCCTATTGATTCGTTTATCCCAACGAAAGAAATCCAGGTCTTTTACCCACCTTAATCCAAAAGAATGAACCAAGACCGCTGGGCATCTCAGCTTTTGTGAAAGAAGGGATGTCGCATTCACTAGCAGCCGGAACATTTAAAATCGGCTTTCGTCTGTTGCGCTACTTGATCCAGATGCACCTTTAGTGAAGGGTGGTCAGCCAAATACCGCCAAAACAGCTATCGCCGCATGAGTCATTCTGCCGCGAGATGCGACTCCGCGAGTCGCCGCCATGTCCGTCGCATACACATGGGAGACTGAACTTGCCGGCTCCATCCAGGAGAGGAGTCGGCAAAACGACCATCGGTAAAGCTCTTGAGTATCCCGTTCTGGAAGTGCAAGAAAGCTATCTACCGAAGTTCCAGATCTAGACTTTATCAGCCATGTGTTATGGTTATCGACTTCAAAGCTCCCGACCTGGAATTCGAGTTCAGGACGCCCTCCAGTCAGATTATCTGTCACAAGGAGCCCTGCCAGGTATCGGATCATGTTTCATTCTTTTCCCATTTTCGACTTCAATGGTACTCTCAAAATAAAAATATATGTAATATACTTTACTTTTGTTGTGTAGACAAGATAGTAGTCAAACAAGATGAGTAAACAAGACAGCCTATCGAGAGCGATAAAATGAAAGGACAAATCAAGGGGGGGGGGGGAGCGGGGTTCGCATGTTCCCGAAAAAGAGACAACCGAGCACTGCAAAAATGACATGAGCGTCGTCTGATCTTCAACCATGAGTGTAGGAATTGTTCCAAAAATAATAATGAAAACACTAAAAAACGAAATGAACAAACAAATCATGTTGGTTACTCACTGGCGAAACGGGGTACATCATTATGACGTGGAATACCTTGGGTATTATAGCATTCTTTATCGATAAGATCTACTTTCTGGGTGAGATCTAGGTATCCATGAATTTCAAAATGACATGCAAGGCTCCTGGATATTTCACGAACGGAATCTGTCCTATTTTTTTGGATATGCCTCAAAATGGGTATTGTTTTAATATTTCTCCCTGACCATTCATTCCCATCTGTAGACCTGCTAATAGGGCACGCTTCGACTTTAAACCCATGCGGATCGGACGATCTGACATCCTGTCTGTTGAGATTGAGGCGGATCTTTAACTGCAAGAACAGTTTCAAAGCAAAACTTTTAAAGGTACACCTATCGACAAACGATCTCACAGTCGACCTCAAGATTGGCTGATGAATCAGGACGCGCGCTCACAAGAACCGACAGAGGACATCAAAGAGTTTCACTAAGCGAGTAGGATGTGCATTTCAAGACAAAACAATTGCCGTGCCTGGAAAGTTCCCAATAAGGCTCCCGTATAAGGAGGCCTCGGACAGCACGACTGGGCTAAGGGTGGAGGAATTCCGCAAGAGGATAGACCACGATTAAGCCTCACCCAACCGGACTGTTGCTAGATTGCATGTCGGTTCTTTTTGAACAAAGGGGAGATATCAACAGTTATCGACGGTCGCATCATTGACCTTGATAGAAATGTCTATTCCGATTAAGTGAATAAGGTACCATTCAGGATTGTACGTCGGACTACATGAGCAGTGATTTTTAGACCCATTGTCCAATCGCTCCAATATCCGTGGGATTGTCGTCCAACGTACAATCCAGGCCGTTGCCATAGTCAGTCGATGGATATAGAAGTTGCTTAGGAGGAATTTATTTCCCAATATCTCGGTCGGACCGTCGATGGAAGTGCTTCGACGGGCTGAAGAGTTAGAACCTATCGAGCAGCAGTCCGGTTTAGTCAACCTCTAAAACGGTCCATTCACTCTGTTTGTCCTTCTTCTCTGAACGCAGCTTTCCATTCCAAAGGTTCCTTATTCGGGAGCCTTAGTGGGAACTTACCAGCTACGGCAAATGAGCTCGCATGAGACAACTGTAGCGACGGAGGTCGTTGAGCGATTGACTAGCCAACTACATAAAATCGTCAATCGTTCAACGTCCTCCAATCCGTTGTCTGGTTGTCAATTTTTGTCTTTCGACCCATACTTTGGTTCGTCCATCAACCTCGGAATCGTAGTTTGTTTCATTTGTTCTCATAGATGTATGTTTAAGACACCAATACCGTACATATGCTTCCCTATGTCAAGAACCACACAGTAACTACAGACGACCCACAATTCTTGTACATAATCTGTTTGGCAGAATAGTTCCAAAAAACGAGTTTCAAGAATAATTCAAATAAGTTTTTCTGAGTGAACCCGATTTTTTTTATGAAATATCATCATATTCCATAACAAAGAAGCATTAAAAATTTCAAGTCAAAAAATGAAAATCATAATCTTCATCCTTCGTAAGAGCATAATAGAGCAGAAAATCAGATGTTTATTCAATAAATTTTTCTGAAATCGGAAATCAAGTTTATAGGACAACATTGGTCAAATGAAATCATCACAAAAATCTGATCATTGATGGAAACCCTGCAACAAGTTCCAATTTTGAACCATTGCACCTAAAAGTAAAAAAACAATCATAATAAAAATCTGTATAGATTAATGTATGAATTTATTTCTATAAAATGATGTGTTCTTATAATGTACATTTTTATGAAGAAGGTCATGAAATTTCAAGATTATTTTCCTAAAAATGTTACAAAACGTTTCAACAAGATTATGTACATGTTACTAATTATTCAATTACCAAAAATTCTAGACTATACATCCATACATATATTTACAAATTTACTTCTGTGTATTTTTAAAGTACGTATGCTTGTACTCACATGTAGCATGTTCTTTTCACATACACCATTTTTAATTTCATACAATCAACATTAAAAAATACAAAAATATGGCTATAATTCTACATATATATACACCTTTGGAGGTAGATATCTTTGAAAACTAGACATTCTAAATATTCTAGTGTATTGTAAGTGACTTCATATCTTTTTTGAGTATGTCATTTTCCATTAACATCCTGCCATCCATACTAATCCAACCCATATCCCTACCATAATATTTCTTATTTTGTATCATTGACTGTGGTTTTACTAAATAGATTTAGAGAAATGTCTGGAACGTAGTGTTTTTGTAAACATGGTGAACTTGAACTAGTTTTGAGGTTAATGAATGCGTAAGTGCATAATTGCTCAAGTGCATGTGGTTCTTGTGTGTATGTGGTGAATAGTGCATAAACACTCGAGTGCATGGGATTCTTTGTCGTATGTGGTGCACAGGTGCATACGTTCTTGGGTGTATGTGGCACTTAGGTGCATGTGGTTCTGGGGTCCTCCTGGTGCTTGGGTGCGAAAGTGAATGGGTGCATAAGTGCTTGGGTCCATGTGGTGCTCTTGTGCAAGTGGTCCGGAGCACTGGAGCACCACATGCGTCTGATTACCACATGCAGTCATCCAAGTATTCACCCATACACTTATACAACCATGCACCACGAGCGCCCGAGCACCACATTCACCTAAGCACCACATGCATCCAAGCACCACATGCGCCCAAGGACCACATGCACCCGACCACCAAATGCACTCGCGCACTTTCGAAATCATGCACCACATACACCATATGCACTTCATGCACACAAGGACCACATGCACCTGATCACCACATGCACCTGCGTACTACATGCATCCGAGCACTTATGCACCCATGCCCCTAGGCACCAATTCACCACAGCCAACCAAGCCAAGCATGCACCCAAGAACCATATCCATCCGAGCACCACCTATACCAGAGCACTATGCACGCCAACACCACATGCACCCAATCACCACTTTGACCCAAGCACCAAATGCACCAGAGAACCACATTTGCCGAGGCATTTTTGCATCCAGGCACTCATAAACCCACTCACAACAAGCACCCAAGCACCATGTACACCCAAACATGACATGCACCCCAACACTTAAGGATCCATGCCTGTATGCACCCATGCATCACATATACCCTAGTGCAACATGCACCGAAGAACCACATGCACACAAGTACCACATATACCCAAGCACCACATGCACCCAAGCACTTATCCTACTATGCTCTCACACACCCATGAACCAGAGGCGCCTAAGAACCACATGCACCCAAGTACCACATGCACTTGAGAACCACATGGAAATGAGTACGACATGCACCCAAGTCCAAAATAAACCCAAGCAGCACATGAACCAGAGAACTGCTTGCACCTACACACCACATGCACACTAACAATTACGCACCCATGCATTATTCCATTTTCCCCATAACATGCGTGGGTGCGGCACCGGGAGGCGTCGACAAGCCGCACGAGGAATAACGTCCTCGTATTTACTCCAGCTGCATAGATTGTGCTCCAGATCTAGATCTGATTCAATTCCTTGGAAGACGAAAAGCTCCAAATCTAGTGCAACTTGAATCACTGAATTCAGAAAAGTAACAAGGGAGATATGAGCTTCCAAAGTTGAGGTGAGTGCGGTAGCTCAAGGGGCTGGCCACAATTTGACTGCCAGTGGAAAATCCACTAGAGCAAGTAGCAAAGATACATCTTGTGGGTAGGTCTTGAAAGACTGTGGAGTTGTAGGGTGGCTAAGATCCAACGGAGTCAGTTATTCAGGTTGTTACTAGGGGACTGAGCTAAAATCCTTGCTCGAAGTCCAAAATGTAGTAGTACGGTTTTTTACTCAGGAACTTCAACAAGATTCTGACGGCAAGGTTGTAGATTGGATTTTAGCAGTGTTAAATCCCATCACCAAGCTTGGCAATTACATCATTAAAACATACCCCAACAACACAGGGGGCATCTCCACTACGTGTACGGACATATTTATTGATGTGAGGATACCTGTGGGCTTATGAACTAATGTACTCATGCATGCATGCACCACAAGAACCTGAATACGATTCACATCTGAGAACCAACTTTACCTTAGAGTTTTTTAACTCATGCGTTTATGCACCCATGCACCACATACACCCAAGAACCACATGAACCCAAGCACCACATGCAACGGAGTGCCACATACACCCAATCACTTACAGACCCATGCAATTATGCACCCAGGCACCACATGCACCAAATATCACATGCACTTAAGCACCACATACACTCGAGCACATGTACCCAAGCACCATATTCACCTGATAACCACATGCACCCGACCACCACATAGTGTTGAGCACCACATGCAAATGAGCACTTACGCACCCATGCACTTATGCACCCATGCACTTATGCACCCATGCATTTTTGCATCCATGAACCACCTGCGCCTGACCACCACAAGAGGCCAAGCATGTATGAACCCATGCACCACATACACCCAAGAACCACATGCACCCAGAACATATGCACCCATGCACTACATACACCGTAGATACAAATGCACACGATGACCAAATGTATCAAATTACTTATGCACCTGTCCACCACATACACCAAAGCACCCATGCACCCAAGCACTTTTGCACCCACGCACCCCGTGCACCCAAGCAGAAAATGTACTTGAAGACGTCTGCACCCATGCACAACATGCACTCGAGCACCAAAAGCACCCTAGAAAATATGCACCCATACACTTCTACACCCATAATCCACATGCATCCAAGCACCAAAAGGACCCGAGCACCACATGCACCCAAGAACTAATGCACGCATGCACTTATGCACCCATGCACCACGACCCAAGCACCACATTCATGCAAGTAGCACATGCACTGGAGCACCACATGCAACGGAGCACCACATGCACTCGAGTAGCACCTGCACCGGAGCACTTATGCATCCATGCACAACATACACCCAAGAACCACGTGCACCCTAGCACCACATCCACCCGATCACTACATGCACTTGAGGACCACATGCACCCAAGCATTCATGCACACATGCACTTATGCACCCATGTACCACATGCACCCAAAACCACATGATCCCAAGGACCACATAATCCCAAGCACTTCATGTACCTGAGTACCACATGCGCCCAAGAAACACATGCATAGGATCACCACATGCACCAAAGCATCAGATGCACTAGAGCACCACATTCACCCAATCGCTTATCCACCCACGCACTCAAGCACCACATGCAACTCAGCACTTATCAGTTCTTGCCTTAATGCACCCATGCACCACATGCACCCAGGCACCACATTCACCCAAGAACCACATGCACCCAAGCACCAAATTCATCCATGCACCACATACACCCAAGCACTTATGCACGCATGGACTCATGCACCCACGCACCACATGTACGTGAGCACCGCATGCACTAGAGAACCACATGCACACAAGCACCACATGCACCCAAGAACCATGTACACCCAAGTACCACATGAACCCAAGAACCAGATGCACCCATGAACCACGTACACCCAAGGAACACATGCACCCAAGCACCACTTGCGCGTAAGCACCATATGCACCCAAGCACCACATGTACCCGAGCACCACATGTACTTGAGCACCACATGCAACCGAGAAGTTATGCACCCATGCACTTCTGCAACCAGGCATGAAATACACTCAAACATCACATGTACCCAAGCACTTATGCACCCATGCACCACATGCATGCGAGCACCATTTACACTAGTGCACTTACAAACCCATGCATCACATGCACTACATGCACCCAACTACCACATCCACCCAAGAACCATGTGAACCCGAGAACCACAGGCACTGGAGCACCACATGCATCCAAACATCACATGCACACAAGAACTTATGCACCCATGCATCACTTAAACCCAAGAACCACATGCACCCAAGCACCCCATGCACCAGAGCATCACATGCACCCAACCACCATTTGCACCAAAGAACCATATGTACCCAAGCATCATATCCACCCGAGGAGTTCTGCACCCATGGACCATGAACACTCAAGCCACATGTAGGCAACCACTTCACTCACCCACACACCACATAAACCAAACCATTTATTTACCCATTCACCATGTAAAAAAAAGTACTAGATTCATTTGAACACTTATGTTGCCATGCAGCACATGCACCCAAGCACTTGGGGACATATGGGCAACTTGCACCCAAGCAACACATGAACTCGTGCACTTACGCACCTTTGCATATGCACACCCATGCAACACATGCACCTGAGCACCACATGCACATGAGGACCACATACACCTGAGTGCTTATGTACCCATGCAGCACATAACCTCAAGCACCACATGCACATGAGCACTTCTGCACCCATGAATCCCACGCACTTGAGTACCGCATGCACGTAAGCCCTTGGGCAACCATGAACCACATGCACTTGAGCACAACATGCACGCCACAACTCATGCACTCGTGCACCCAACCACCACAGACACCCGAGCACTCATAAACCCATATACATATGCACCCATGCACAATGAGAACCCGAGAACACATGCACCATAGCACCACATGCACCTGACCACTTATGCACCCATGGAAAAAGTACACTCAAGCACCAAATGCACCAGCACACCACGTACACCCAATCACCACATGCACTTAAGGACTTGTGCACCAATGCATATATGCAGTGATGCACCACATGCACCCACTCCAAACATGTATCCGAGCACCATATTCACCCAACAACCACATGTACCCCAGCACCACATGCACCCAAGAATGCATGAAACATTGCCTTTCTGCGTCTGTACACCACATATACGGATGCACCACACGCACTCGATCACCACACGCACCCAAGCACCACATTCACCCGAGCACCAACTACATCCAAGCACTTTCAAACTCATGAACGTATTCACCCATGCACTATATGTGCCTGAGCACCACGTGCAACAAAGCACAACATGAACCTGAGCACCACATGCACCTAAGGACCACATGCACTAAAACCCCACATCCTCCCGAGCACCACATGCACTCAAACATGTATCAACTTGAACACCACATGCTCTCGACCACTTCTGCACCCATGCACTACATACACCCAAGCACCATATAAACCCAATAACCAAATGCACCCGAGCACAATATCCATCCAAACACTACATGAATCCAAGCACATATGCACCCATGCACTAATGCGCTCATGCATCACATGCACCCATGCACCTCATGCACCAGAGCACCACATGTACCCGATCACCAGATGCACCCAAGAGCCACATGCACCAATATACCACATGCACTCGAGCACTTCATGCACTCAAGCACCACATGAACAGGAGCACTTATGCACCCATGCACTTATGCACCCATGCACCAAAATCACCCGAGCACCACATGCACATGAGAACCACTTGCACCCAAGAACTTAGGCACCCATGCACAATGTAGACCCAAGCACATGCACCCAGGCACCACATACACCTGATCACCACATGCACCAGAGCACTAAAGCACCCATGCACTTATACACCCATGAAACACATGTACTCAAGAACCACATGTACCTGAGCATCACATCAACCCGAGCACCTCATGTACCTGAGAAACACATGCACCCAGGCACCACATTCTCGTGACCATCACATTCACCCAAGCACCACATGCACAAAAGCACTTATGCACCCATGCACTTATGCACCCATGCACCACGAGCACCACAAAGACCCAAGCACCACATGCACTTACGTGTTTCTGAACCCATGCTTTCATGTATCCATGCAGCACCTAAACCCTAGTGAATAGGTGCAAAAGTACATGGGCTCATAAGCACTTAAATGCATGTGGTGCTTGGGTGCATGTACTGCATGGGTGCATGAGTGTTGGAGTGTGTATGGTGCTTGGGTGCATGTGGTACACGGGCACATAAGTGCTTGCGTGCATGTGGTGCTTGGGTGCATGTGGAGCTTGGTTCCATGTGGTGCTCGGGTGCTTGTGGTTCATGGGTCCATGGGTGTATATGTACATGGATGCATGTGGTGTTGGCGTGCATGTGTTGCACAGTTTCATAAGGGTGCACAAGTGATTGGGTGCATGTGGTGTTCAAGTGCAAGTGGTGCATTAGAGCATACATTATTGTGTGCATGTGGTGCTTAGATGCATGGGGTTCATGGGGGCATTATTGCTTGGGTG
This sequence comes from Penium margaritaceum, assembly GCA_023375785.1. Lineage (NCBI taxonomy): Eukaryota > Viridiplantae > Streptophyta > Zygnematophyceae > Desmidiales > Peniaceae > Penium > Penium margaritaceum. The sequence goes on from SZWC01004647.1 coordinate 15,684, forward strand.
CATGTGCTTCTTGGGTATATGTTGTGCATGGGTACGTAACTTCTCAAGTGTACATGGTCCTCTTGTGTATTTGGTACTGGGGTGCATTGAGTGCGTGGGTGTAGACGTATATAGGTTCATAAGTGCTCAGGTGCATGAGTGCTCGAGTGAATGTGGTGCATGTGTCCATAAGTGCCTCTGTGCAAGTAGCTTTTGGGTGCATGTGGTGCATGGGTGCATAAGTGCTTGGATGCATGTGGTGCTTCAATGTACGCATTGCATTGGTGCATCAGTACTTGGGTTGATGTGGTGCGCGGGTGCATGTGGTGCTTAGGTGCATGTGGTGGTCGGGTGCATATGGTGCTCTAGCGCAGTTGGTACTCGGGTACATGTCGTTCTTCGGTTCATGTGTTGCTCCGGTGCATGTAGTGTCCAGGTGCATGTGGTGCGTGGTTGCACAAGTGCATAAATGAGTCACTCCTTGGGTACATGTAATGCTTGGATGCATTTAGTGATCAGGTGCATGTGGTTTTTGAGTGCATGAGGTGCGCAAGAGAAAGTGGTACTTGGATGCATGTGGTTCTTAGGTGCATGTTTTCCTTGGGTGCATGTGGTTCTTGGGTGGATGTGGTACTTGGGTGCATGTGGTGCTTTGGTACTTGGGTACATGTCGCGTGGAGGTGCACGTGATACTCAGGTGCATGTGGTGCATGAGATGCTTGGGTACACGTGGTGCTTTCATGCATGTGGTGCATGGGTGCATGAAGGAATGGATTCATAAGTGCTTGAGTGCATGTGGTTCTTAGGTGGACATGGTGCTTGGTTACGCGAGCTTCATGGGTGCATAAGTGCATGGGTGCGTAAGTGCTTGTGTGCATATGATGATGCATTGTGCTCAAGTGCATGTGGTGGTCAGATGCATGTGGTGCTTTGGCGCATATGGTGCTCGAGTACATGTGGTGCTTGGGCTCATATGGTGCTCGGGTACATGTGGTGCTTGGGTGAATGTGGTGCATGTGTGTATAAGTGTATGGGTGCATGGGTACATTTGGTGCTTGTTTGCATTTGGGCATTCCTCAAGTGCATGTGGTGCTTAGGTGCAAGTTGTGCTTGGTTGTATTTGGGGCATGTGTGCAAAAGTGCTCAGGTACATGTGATGCTTACACTCTTTTGGTGCTCATGGTGCATGGGTACTCAAAAGCATGAGTACATACACTCTCGGGGGGAAATGGTGGTCAGGTTCATCTGATGCTTGGGTGCATGTAGTAATGGGGTGTAGTGCTAGGATGCATGTGGTTCGTGTTGGACATTGACCCATCCGGCTCAGTTTGAGGTCCACATGAGCAAGTTCCAAGAAACTACCAGATGCATGTGCAGATCGTCAATCTGACATCACCATTGGAAATATCAGGTAGAAAAATGTTTGCGTTCCAAGTTTCACGCCAATGGAATAGTTAGAATAGGAGATGAAAATATGAAATTTCCAGGGTCATCGACTACTGGTATCTGGGTGACCATGGGCGACGGCTCCATGCCTTAGCCAGAGAAAAGAAAAAAGTAAGAGTTCCAGGATCAAAACCTGATGAGACAAATATCCAAAAAGGTCCTAGATTCTTGGATTTCCTTTTCAAAGTGTGCTGACTAGGCAAAAGGTACCTTTCCTTACTTTTTACGTGAAGTGAGATCCTTGTGTGTTAGCCATGGATACATGGTGATTCTCCATGGGATTGTGGGTTCACGGACCACTAGGTTTGAGTCATGAGAGCATTCTCTAGTTCTCTATGTTGTGTGTGATTGCTTAGCCTGATTGCTAGGCTGATTTCCTCTCTTGTGTGAGATTTTGGACTCTAGTGTGTGAGGCTTAGCCTCCATGGCTAAGTGGTGTGGCTTGTGAGAGGGCTGACTAGCCTAAGCTCTAGCTAAACATGTAGTTCATCATTTTTGGTGACTGAAAAACACCATTCTTCAGCACATTTGATGCACTTTCAGTCGCACATTTTTGTTGCTCCAAGGCTACATCTCTCCTTGAGATCCAACACTTGGCATCAGAGATAGATTCTTCTAGTTTCAGCCTGCGCAGGCCGTCACTTTGAGAGTGATGGGTAAGGTGTCTTGAAACAGTTTTACGATTGATTAGTGGTTCTTGATGTTCACAAGGAGAGCTTTTCAACAAGCCCAAGATTGCAAAGATCCAATGGCCGGATGTAGAGTTATGATCAAAATGAGGTTCACCGGGGATACTCTCATCTCTCTGAGAAAGACAGTTGCCTTGTAATGACAATACTCTGTTGTTTCTTGCTCAAATTGAAAAATCAGTACATGAAAAGCAAATTATTTATGCTAAGGTTTCTATTGGTGCAAAAATGTTTGCATTCCATTGGCAAGTTTGGGAGAAACATCGTTTTCAAGTTGGCTTGTCTGAGCTGGAATAGCAACAACAGAAAACCCTGTTTTCAAAAGGGGATAACTTTCAGAATTCCCTGCTGATAACCCTGTTTTATGGGTCCATCTAAAAGGATGACTCAAGATGACTCAATTGAAGCCTGTTCTTGAAAAATCTGAAATCATGCATCACAAATCCACACAGCCTATGATGTGAAGTTTCTAGCACATCCAAGTATACCAAAATGGAGCTACAGGGATCCTGCTATAGCCGTCACAGGAACCCATGGCGTACCCACCCAACATACCTTGGAGGGTAAGAAGGGGGAGAATAATCAAAAGAAAAGACCTGTCAAAGTGCCTTCGTTGGCCCAGAATCAAGGGAGTATTAATCCTTGCGGAGGATACCTTCTTCATTCCTTGTATTTTGACCTGTGTGCCTTTTGAACCTTTTTTCATCAAATTGGACTAGTGGCGGAGGAATTTTCAGTGACCACTGATACGTGCATGAATCTTCTGCCTCAACACCCAAGCTTCAAGTGAGGCTGAGATTCTTCACACTTAAGATTGAGATTGAGAATTTTGACCCTCTATCTTTGAGGCATTATTGTAACAAGTAAATATTTGAATGTGCATACAACTTTCCTACAGCTGTCTGTGAAGAAATCATCTCTTCAGCACTCACTGCAAGGATTATTCATAGAAAAAACCCTCTTCCATCAGATTCGCCTTCATGCCGGTTCTTCAGAGCTCACGGTGCCTCAGGGTGCACAGCAAATAGAGTTATCACTGCGCCTTTTGTTTTTCCTATCCCTATGCTGGACTTTGATTATTGCATCGGAAAGCATGGACTTTGCACCATAGTACAGAATTTCTGACTTTCCCTTTGCCACAACATTTTGTGCATAGTGGTGATAGCTGCCGATGTACCTGTTCCTATTGCGTATTACCAGGTGATTTTTCAGGATAATTGCATTCAAGTTGTGCATCTTCAGCTCTGTTGGAATTTTCTGTGAAATAATGATCTCCTCTAGAGTTTTCTGGATCAGTATCTCCTCTTTTGTTGCTTCTTCTAGTCTGATTTTATCGACCTCAGTGGAAAGTGCCACATACTACNTTCAGTGACCACTGATACGTGCATGAATCTTCTGCCTCAACACCCAAGCTTCAAGTGAGGCTGAGATTCTTCACACTTAAGATTGAGATTGAGAATTTTGACCCTCTATCTTTGAGGCATTATTGTAACAAGTAAAGATTTGAATGTGCATACAACTGTCCCACAGCTGTCTGTGAAGAAATCATTTATTCAGCACTCACTGCAAGGATTATTCATAGAAAAAACCCTCTTCCATCAGAGTCGCCTTCATGCCGGTTCTTCAGAGCTCACGGTGCCTCAGGGTGCACAGCAAATAGAGTTATCAGTGCGCCTTTTGTTTTTCCTATCCCTATGCTGGACTTTGATTATTGCATCGGAAAGCATAGACTTTGCACCATAGTACAGAATAGATGACTTTCCCTTTGCCACAACATTTTGTGCATAGTGGTGATAGCTGCCGATGTACCTGTTCCTATTGCGTATTACCAGGTGATTTTTCAGGATAAATGCATTCAAGTTGTGCATCTTCAGCTCTGTTGGAATTTTCTGTGAAATAATGATCTCCTTTAGAGTTTTTTGGATCAGCATCTCTTCTTTTGTTGCTTCTTCTAGTCTGAATTTATCGACCTCAGTGGAAAGTGCCACATACTATTTTTCTTTACCTTCTCATGACACATCCGCACCAACAAGCACAGAAACACAATATTTGGACTTGTTTCCACTTCATCAGGCTGGATGGCCTCCGAGTAGCCAATCAATTCAAGGGTGTTTTCCCCCCCCCCCCCCCCCCTTTTGAAGACAAGATGCAATGGTTTGGACTAAGAGGTAGCAGATAGTTCACTTCAATTCTTGCAGTACAGTGGGTACCAGCACGATAGAATTGCGGCTCAGCTGCCATTCTAAAATGGGTATGTCAGCCCCTGTTTTCAGAAAAGTGATACATGAAGCTATCATGAAAAGTGATGCAGGCCGCAGAATGGTATGACATACCAGCCTTCTCATCCTGCTCATCCTTGGCTCATGGGCCCATTCTCGAGCTCAGCCTGAATGTTGTGGTCAATCTTTTCATTCCAAGGTTGCATTTGTGCATTGGTGCACTTTGATGTTATCAAGTTGATAGGCTTCGTGGAAGCTGCAGACTACGGTGGAAATTTTGGGAAAAAAAATTATTCTATGTTTGAGCTTAACTTGCATCGTTCATGATTGGAAGGAAAATTCATAATGTTAGGAATGAGAAGAAGTCTTGGGATTACTCATTCCACATAAGATTTTGAACAGAGCAAGAATCAACCAGACATAGAAAATTTTGAAAATACTTGACTCATTTCTAAATCAAGTACGTACAACTTGCAAAGCTATGTTCACATCATAACCCCTGTCATGCTCCTCATCCCATTTGTCCTCTGCATCATCATCACCCTCAACATCGATGGCTGCATCCTCACTATCATCTGTGTCACTGTGGTTCACGGTATCCGCATTCTCATCACGTGCCAGATCGGTGGCACACGCTGGTGCAAATGCAGATGGATTTGCTTGCGTTGGATTGTGACAGAATCACATTGCATGACCCCGGGTACTGCACCTCTGACAGATGACATTTGCGGGATGACGTCAGTTTTGTTTTTTCCTTGGTGATGCCGGTCAATCATGTTCACGCCGGTTGATGGGTGGATTCCACACTACCTTGGCGTATTGAAGAGTGTGGAGTGAGATGCTTGGAATTTCATGGTCATATCTGTTTAGTAGACGATGCATCATTAGGAGATAATGAAAAAAGTCATTCCAAGGTGTGGAAGAAGAGTCGCAGCATGCGCAGATGGCACCCCAAACTCTTGCCAAGAACCACACCCGGAATTGCACCGAGCACAGTCCAAAGTCCGTGGAACCTCACTTTAAGGAACACTCACACTCCCCTTGGAATAACCGGTTTGAATCGCCTCATATCCATGCAAGTTGTGGATGGCATTGGCAACACGTTCAGAGGTCTTTCCAGACAAGACCTCTTGTTCAGAAGAGGCTGCTGGTGCAAGCACAACAAAGGTTTTTTGTGTGCATGGCCACAAAAAGTACAAGGTGAACATAGGGTATGTGTGACATGCCTATTGAGTGCATGCATTTAAAATCTCTGTTGCATTACTGGTGGTGTGATCACAGCAAGGCAACAGAAAGTGGAGTGAGCTCCATTGATCTAAAGGAATTCCACCTTTGCTACAAAGTCCAAGGACGTACTGATCTTCTTTCATGTTGCTATTGATACAGTATCTGCCTGTCACACTCCTTGTCAGCATCGGTTTGTGCAGGAAGTAGTGCCCAGAACTCCTCTGCTGTGTCATTGGAAATTCCTTCACATTCTGCTGAATGTTGTAGAAAGAAAATGTGTGTGCAGCCCTCAGTGTAAAATGTGAGATAAAATTTCCCAAACCACTATCAATCACTTATTACAAAAGTGATATGCTGTGCAAGTGCGGGGTTTGATGCAGCCATGTTTGTACAAAACTCGTCCTATTCCTCACTGTTTTCAGGAAGAACCAAAATACATTTCATTGAAATTACATAGTCATTTGCATCAAAGCATTGTGCAATGAGCAAAACCTGACTGTAACCATTCTTCAAAAAGATTCTTTCCATGGTGAAAATCCATCAGTAGGGAAAGAATACTTGGCAAGACGCCCTAGAGCTCAGAATTCTTGTGTGAAATGGCAGTTTGTGTCTTCCTCTGCCACAACACTAACATATGGATCCAGTCTCAAAACCTGCACACGAACCATGGTCCACTTGTTTCCATTACATGCATTCATGATAATGATAATTCAACTTGAACTTCTATAATTCATGTGACATTGTGGAACACATTTTTTTGAATAAGGAAAATCGTAACATGTACGCAAGATTATCAGCTAAATCATGCACCTGACTATGTACAAAAGTTACAAGAAGGACATTGCTACAATGCCATTGAAAACAACAAGACAACAATGAAATTGACATATCAGTACAAAACAACACAAAAAAATCTTCAAGCAAAGCAGAAAATTGTGACAAAGACCATTCAAGGTTGCCCATAATTCCATACATGACCGTCTGCCTTGCACAATAGATGACTGGCAAATCCATTTCAACACCCGCTCTTGCAAAATACACTTGACGCAGTATTCCTAGCTCCACCAAGACGTTGTTCTTGGTGACATCACGGATATGGTGCAACTACCCATTTATGGTGTGCGTGAGATTCCCACTCGACATTGTAGGGAGAAAACATTGAATTTGGGAGAAAACGATGATGTCAGGGCACAGTAATGCCAAACTCACGTCACCATTATTTTTTTCCACCTTGCACGTAGGATACAGTCGTAAAACAAAAAACAATCATTGCCGTACATGACCCTGTTACGCCCAGTTTCAATTCTCCCTCAAAAAAGTGGAAAGTGGTGGCCGATGGTGTAGTCTTCACGAGTATCACAATATGCCGCCACCATAGCAAAACACTTTCCAGGTGGACATTGTGGGGGAGGAGGTTTGGCAGTAGTGTAGTCACTACAATGTCATCAACCATCATTTCAAGTACTGGTGGAGGTTCTTTCTCTGATTAACCTGAAATCCAAATCCCCAAAACACCACATTTCACAACACGAAAGCGAACATTGACATACAACCAAGGACCACATGCAACCGAGTACCACATGCAACCGAGTACGACATGCACCCAGGCACCACATGCATCCAAGCACCACATGCACCTATGCACCCATGCACCCATACACCAGAAGAAGCCAAACACTACATGAATTTGAGCACCAATGCAGCAATGCACCCACCATCCATACGATCAAGCATCATATGCACCTATGCAACCGGGCACCACATGCACCCAAGCATCACATGCACCTCACTACTTACGCAACCAAGCACCCCATATATCCATCACCACGTGCACCCCATGAACTTATGCACCCGTGCACCACATGCATCGCAGCACCACATGCACTTGAGCACTTATGCACCCATGCCCTTATGCACCCAAACACCACATGCACTAGAGCATTTATGCACCCATGCACCTAAGAACCCATGCACCCCATGCACCCAATCAACACATGCACCTGAGAATAAATGAACCCATGCACCACATACACCTAAGCACCTAATGCACCAGTGTACTTATGCACCCATGCACCACATGCACCCAAGCACTACATGCACTTGTGCACTTATGCACCCATGCACCACATGTACCTAAGGACCACATGCACCCAAGAACAACATGCAACCAAGCACCACATGCACCCAAGCACCACATGTACCCAAGCACAACAAACACCTGAGCGCACCCGGCCACTACATGCACCCAAGCACCCCATTCACCTTAGCACCACGTGCATCCATGCACCACATACACCCAGGCAACACATGCACCCAAGCACCACATGCACCCAAGCACTTATGCACCCATGCACCAATACACCACATACACCCAAGCACCACATGCACCCGAGCACTTACAACCCATGCACCCCATGGACCCAAGCACCTCAAATACCCCAGTACGTTTGCATCCATGTACCACATGCACCCAATCACCACATGCATGTAAGCACTTATGCGTCCATGCAATCATGCATCCATGCATGTCATGCACCCAAGCACCACATGCAGCCGAGCACCACATGCACCCAAACACTGCACCCATGCATGCACTACAAGCAACCAAGAATCACATGAACCCAAGCACCACATGCACATGATCGTTGCATGCACCTGAGTACCACATGTTCTCAAGCAACACGTGTACCCAAGCACTTCTGCACCCATGAACCTATGCACCCATGAACCAAATACACCCAAGCAGCACACGCACTCAGGCACTTTTGCACCCACGCACCACATACACCCAATGACCACATGCACTCAAGCACTTATGCACCCATGCGGCCACACACTCGAAAACCACATGCACCCAAGCAATTATGCATACATGTACCACATGCACCCATGCACCACATGCACTCAAGGATCACATACACCCGAGTACTAGTTGCATCCAAGAACTCATGCACCCTTTCACCCCATGCACTTATGCACCCATGCACCAAGAGCACCCAAGCACCACATGAAGCCGAGCACCAGATGTACCTGAGCTTCACATGCACCCGGACACCACATGCACTCAGACACATTTACACCCATGCTCCAAATACACCCGAGTACTACATGCACCTGAAGTCTGCATGCACCCAAGCACCACATGTAGCCAAGAACTTATGCATCCATGTACTCATGCACCCATGTAGAACATACGCTCAAGCAGCAAATGCAACCAAGCACTCATGCACCCATACACCACATGCACCTGGGCACAATATGTACCCAAGCACGTATGCACCCATGCACCACATGCACCCAGGCACCACATCCATCCCACCACATATGCACCCGTGCACGATGAGCACACAAGAATCGCATGCATCCAAGCACCACATGCACCCGAGAACCACATTCACTCAAGCACCACATGCACCCGAGCACCACATGCATCCAAGCAATTATGTACCTATGCACATATGCACCCAAGCCACATACACCTGAGTTCCAAATGCACTGAAAAATTATGCACCCATGCACCAGATGCACCCAAGAACCACATTTATTCAATAATTTATGCAACCATGCACCACATGCACCCAAGGGCCACATGCACCTGAGCACAAAATGCATACAAGCACCACATGCACCTGAGCACTGCATGCACCTGAGCATGTACACTCATGCACAAAACACACCCAAGCACCACATGAACCCGTGCATCACATGCACTCAATCACCACACACACCCAAGCACCACATGCACTTGAGCACTTATGCATCCATGCACTTATGTACCCATGTACCATATGTAGACAAGTGCCACATGCACCCAAGCACCAGATGCATCAGAGTACCACATGTACACGAGGACCACATGGACCTGAGCACAACATTCACCCATTCATTAAATCCACCTGAGAACCACACGTACCTTAGCACGTTATGCATCGGAGCACTTATGCACCCATGAAACTGTGCACCCATTAACCACATGCACCCAAGGAAAAAATACACCCAGGCCCCACATGAACCTGAGCACTTATAAGCCCATGCCTATATGCACCCATGCACCACATGCACCAAAGGACCACATGCACCCGAGCACCACATGCATCCAAGTACAAAATTCACCAAATTACCACATTCTCCCAAGCACTTATGCACCCATGCACTTATTCACCCGTGCACCACAAAGCACCCGAGCATCATATGCACCAAAGAACCACATGCACCCTAGTACCACGTACGCCCAAGCACCACTTGCGTCTGCACACCGCATGCACTTGAGATCCAGATGCACTAAAAAACCACGCGCACACGACCACTTCTGCACCCATGCACCACAAAAATCAAAGCACTACATGCACCCAAGCGCCACATTCGCAAGAGTTCCACATGTACCCCAAGACCACATGCACACAAACACTTACACACCCATGCCGTTGTGCACCCATGCACCACATGCACCCGAGCACCACATGCATCTGAGCACCACATGTACTCAAGAACTACATGTACTCAAGCACCTCATGCACCCGATCACAACATGTAATCACAAACCACATGCACCTTAGCACTATATCCACGGGAGCACTTACACACCCATGAACTTATGCACCCATACACGACGAGTATCCGAGCATGACATGCACCCCAGCACCACATAACATCGAGCACTACATGCACATGCATACCACATAAGCCCAACCACTTATACACCCATGCACTTACACAACCATGCACCACAAGAAACCGAGCACAACATGCACCCAAGTAACGCATGCACCCGAGTACCACATGCACTCAAGCACTTCTGCACCCATGCACCACATGCACCCAAGCACTAAATGAATCTGAGCACTTATGCACCCATAGACCACATGCACCCAAATACCACATGCACCTAAGTACTTATGCACCCATGACATTATGCAACCATGCACCATATGCACCCTAGCACCACATGCACCTGATGGAAACTGGGGCAGCCCTCAGGGAGGTGATCAGGCTCACTAAGAGCCGCCTAGGCAGGAACAACTGTTTGTCAGAGGGAGTTGTAGGTTGCACAGGCAGAAATTACGAAAGCAAATGTAGGTCTGCAGAGAAAGCGAATGTCTGAATCGACTCTTGAGTGAGAAAGTACATCATCACAGCTTTCTAAAAAGCCCTTATATGCCTCATTTGGCTAAGGGAGCACTGAGATCCACTCTGTCAAAGCTCACCCTCTAGCACACTCCTAGCCTAGCGGGATGAGCGGCAGTCACCTTGTCACACAAGAGAATTATGTCTTGCACGGCCTGCACTGCTAATAATCATGGACTGGTCCTTCCTTGAAGTCTCTTGGACGTCTTCTAGCCGTCTTTTCTCCTTGAAGGCCGCTCTCAGCAGTCCTGGCCAATAATCCTGCCGCCTTTTGAGCTCAAAGTGCTCAGGTCGTCACTTGAACCCGATCCATGATCTCCAAACTTTGGAAGTCCATATCTCACTCAAACGGACTCCAAATCGAGTTCCGTAAAGTGCGTTAGAACCTGTCAAACATCCTCTATGAAACTGTTATGCCAGATGATTTTTATTGAGCAACCTATTTTTGTCACTTTCTGGCACTCTCATATCCATCATTCTCCCACTTTGCGAGAATAAAAATCACACAAGTCCGCATTTTCCCCTCAGCTGCTGAAAGCGGTGCGCTGCCAGCGGCTTGGTCAGGAAGTCTGCCAACATCATGCTTGAAGGGCAGAACTTGATGTGCACCACCTGCTTCGCCACGAGCTCGCAGATGAAGTGGTACCGCAGGTCGATGTGCTTGGTGCGGGCGTGAAACTGGGCGTTCTTGGTCAAAGCAATGGCGCTCATGTTGTCACAGTAGATGGTGGTCGCTGTGGTCTGCTTCTGTCCAAGGCTTGCCAGCAGCTCACGCAGCCACACGGCTTCCTTTGCTGCTTCACTCAGGGCGATGTACTCTGCTTCGGTGGAGGAGAGGGCGACGCACTCTTGCTTCTTGCTCCTCCAACTGATTGCACCTCCCCCGAGCACAAACACAAACCCACTGGTTGACCTCCTTGTGTCCAGGTCACCTCCCCAATCTGCGTCACTGTAGCCGATAAGGATGGGACTGTTGTTGCCGTTGAAGGTGAGGCAAAGGTTGTTGCTGCTGTCGAGGTAGCGCAGCACGCGCTTAACCGCCTCCCAATGCGGCACGCCCGGATTCGCGCAGAACTTTCTTAACACTCCCAGTGCTTGGCTAATGTCGAGGCGTGTGCCGACTACTGCATACATGAGGCTTCCAACTGCTGCCTGGTACGGCACTGCTTCCATGCGGCTGCTCTCTTGCATGCCACGGGGAGTCTGCGTCATGCTCAGCTTCGCTCCCACTTCCAGTGGTGTTGTTGCTTTGCGCACTCCTGCCATGTTGAAGCGCTTGATGATGTCGCTCACGTACGTGCTCTGCGACAACTCCAAAGTCTGCTGCTGCCGGTCACGCTTGACCTGAAGGCCAAGGTAGTAACTGAGCTCTCCCATGTCTTTCATGCCAAACCTGGCAGCAAGGGACTGCTTCACATCGTCCAAAAGAGACTTGGAGTCAGATGCAATGAGCAGATCATCAACATAGAGCAAGATGATGACCTGGCTTGCCTCTTGAGCGTGCCCATAGACTGCATGATCAGCTTCACTACGCACAAAGCCAAGGCCAGCNGCGACAGGTGCAAATGTCTCATTGTAATCCACACCCTCAGTCTGCGCATACCCCTTTGCAACCAGCCGTGCTTTGTACCTGAGCACCTTACCATCCGCACCACGCTTGCGCCTGAAGATCCACCAGCATCCGATCACCCGGCTGCCGCGTGGAGCCTCCTCGAGAGTCCAGGTGCCGTTCTTCATGAGCGCACCACACTCCTCATCTGCTGCGACACGCCAATCTGCCGCCTCGGCGCTGTGCATGGCTTCAGCGAATGTGGCTGGGTCATCGGTGACTGTGAGGAAGAGAAGCTCGAGGTCAGACGACTCCGTTGGTGGTGGAACAGTGCACAGGTTCACCAGCTCCTCCAACGGCCTCTGTTTGCTTGCGAGGCGCTCGGATTGCCTCACCGGCTCCCCACTGTCCTTTGCACCTTTGTTGAGACGTGCGGACCGTCGTGGCAGCTGCTGTGCGTTGCTTTGCTGCTCCACCTCATCAGACTCCGCTGCCAGCTCCTTCTCCTTCTCAGCTCCCTCCACCTCCTTGTCGTTGCCGCTGTCACCGCCATCTTCCGCACCGCCCTCTTCTGCTACCGGTACTTCTCCCACTTCAGGTACAATTGCGGGAGCAAGTGGAACAGCAGTCATAGGGCTCCAAGTCCAGCCCTTCACGTCCTCTTGAAAGACGACGTCGCGGCTGCGGATGATCTTGCGAGCAGCGAGGTTGTAGAGGCGGTATCCCATGGTGTCGTAGCCGAGGAAGGCGGCCTTCACCGATTTTGCGTCCAGCTTGTTACGGCTGCCGGCGGGCACGTGCACAAATGCGCCACACCCGAAGACTTTCAGGTATGACACTGTTGGCTTGCGTCCCGTCCACGCCTCCTCCGGTGTCATCAGTGGCACCGCGCGCGTGGGACTCCGGTTTTTCAGGTACACGGCAGTGTTGACCGCTTCCTCCCAGAAGGTTGGGGGGAGCTCCGCGTCTTGGAGCATGCTGCGAACACGCTCCATGAGTGTGCGGTTTGCGCGTTCAGCCACGCCGTTCAGCTGCGGTGTTCCAGGTGGGGTGACCTTGTGCTTGATCCCGCAACGCTTGAGGAAGGTGCGGAACTCGTTTGAGAGGTACTCTCCTCCACCATCGGTGCGAAGCACCTTCAACCGCCTGCCACTCTCATTCTGTACAGCAGCAATCCAGACCTTGAAAGCATCAAAGCACTCATCCTTTCCAGCCAGGAATGACACCCACGTCTTCCTCGACTTGTCATCAATGAACGTGACAAAGTACAACTTGCCGGACAAGGATTGTGATGGCATGGGACCACACAAATCAGAGTGAACGAGTGAAAGAAGCTCAGTCGCGCCCTTCCCTTCCCGTGTGAAAGGAGAGCGGGCTTGCTTCCCTTCGATGCAGCTCTCACAAGCCGATGCACCAGGCTGCTTCACCCCCTTGAGCTCCAGGCCGCGGACCATCTGTTGCATGGAGATAATGGCGCCAAAGCCGAGGTGACCGAGCCGGCGGTGCCACAGGCCGATGTCGTGTTTTCCCTCTCTCGCTGCGAACGCTGAGTCGGCTTCCTTCTCCGATGCCACGTAGAGGCGGTAAAGACCGTCCTCCTTGTCCGCTTTTNCACTTGCAGAGATGGTGCAGCCACCATTCTCGAAGCAAACCTGCATGCCTTCGGAGATGAGAGATGAGACAGAGAGGAGGTTAGCTGCCAGCCCCGGAACATGGAGCACCCCCTTCACACGACGTTCCACGTGCTTGCCCTCAACGGAAGCACAAAACACAATCTCACCCTCCCCGACCGCCATTTGCACATGGTTATCCCCCATGTACACCCGACGAGGCTCAATGACTGTGTAGACAACGAACCACTCCCGGTGACACGTCATGTGCCGTGTGGCTCCCGAGTTGATGATCCAGAACAGGGCGGTGGTGTCGGAGACGTGTAGGACCCGGATGGTGGTCACAAATCCACTCTCCCAATCTGCTGCGTTCACGGAAGCGTCGGACTGTTTTCCTGCTCCCACTCCAGCCGCAAGGTCCGCCTTCTTCTTCCGGCATTCGCGCGCCCAATGGCCTGGCTTCTTGCGGTAGTGGCAGTTCCCCTTCTTCTTTCCTCCTCCGCTGTTGCTCCTGGTTGGTGTAGCACCGTCCCCATGACCAAAGTTGGTGATGAGAGCGACGTCCAGTCCGCTTCCGCCCTCTTCTCCCTTGCGCCGCTCCTCCTCAAATAGCAGGCTCTCCTCCACATCATCGAGGGAGAGCTTGTCGCCACGCTGGTCCAGGGCAACAATGAGAGGAGTGTAGCTGCTAGGAAGACCAGAAAGGATGGTTAGCATGAGCACACGCTCCTTGACAGGGTCCTCAATCGCAGCAAGCTGGTCAGAGAGAGACTTCACCATGTTGATGTAGTCAATCATGGATCCGGACTCATCCATCTTCATAGTGTGAAAGCGACGACGCAGCTGCATATTCATGAGGATTGACTTGGAAGCATAAGTGGAGTCAAGCTTTTTCCAAACCTCCTTTGGCGTGAGGATGCCACGGATGAGGAGTTGCTGCCGTTCGGCGAGGTGGAGGTAGATGGTGGCGAGGGCGCGGTCACGCTTCTCGCGGTAGGTACGGGCCTCGACAGGGGAGAGGGAGCTTTCTGCTGGTTCCTTCTGCTTCTCATCTATCTGGCTCCAGAGACCCTTCTCCATCAGCACCATCTTCATGTTGTTGCTCCAGTTGAAGAAGTTCTTGCCTTCGAATTTGGCGATGTTGACGCCGGCCACCACAGAAGCGGATGTCGCCATGGTAGTGCAACGTTCTGTCCACAAACGGCTCTCTCACACAACAGGGTGCAAGGAATGCCTCAAGGATGAGACAAAACCTTGTTCTAGCTCTGATACCACTGATGGAAACTGGGGCAGCCCTCAGGGAGGTGATCAGGCTCACTAAGAGCCGCCTAGGCAGGAACAACTGTTTGTTAGAGGGCGTTGTAGGTTGCACAGACAGAAATCACGAAAGCGAATGTAGGTCTGCAGAGAACGCGAATGTCTAAATGGACTCTTGAGTGAGAAAGTACATCATCACAGCTTTCTAAAAAGCCCTTATATGCCTCATTTGGCTAAGGGAGCACTGAGATCCACTCTGTCAAAGCTCACCCTCTAGCACACTCCTAGACTAGCGGGATGAGCGGCAGTCACCTTGTCACACAAGAGAATTATGTCTTGCACGGCCTGCACTGCTAATAATCATGGACTGGTCCTTCCTTGAAGTCTCTTGGACGTCTTCCAGCCGTCTTTTCTCCTTGAAGGCCGCTCTCAGCAGTCCTGGCCAATAATCCTGCCGCCTTTTGAGCTCAAAGTGCTCAGGTCGTCACTTGAACCCGATCCATGATCTCCAAACTTTGGAAGTCCATATCTCACTCAAACGGACTCCAAATCGAGTTCCGTAAAGTGCGTTAGAACCTGTCCAACATCCTCTATGAAACTGTCATGCCAGATGATTTTTATTGAGCAACCTATTTTTGTCACTTTCTGGCACTCTCATATCCATCAGCATGCACCCGAGTACCACATGCACTCAAGCACTTCTGCACCCATGCACCACATGCACCCAAGCACTAAGTGTATTTGAGCACTTATGCACCCATAGACCACATGCACCCAAATACCACATGCACCTAAGTACTTATGCACCCATGACATTATGCAACCATGCACCATATGCACCCTAGCACCACATGCACCTGAGCACAGCATGCACCCAAGCACCACATGTACCCAAGCACCACATTACCTGAGCACCAAATGCACGAAATCAACACATTCACCCAAGTACCACATGCACCAGAGCACCACATGCACCCGAGCACTTGTGCACCCATGCATATATGCACCCATCCACCATGAGCATCCGAGCGCCACAAACACCAAAACACCACATGTACCCAAACACATGTGAACCCATGCCTTTATGCATCCATGCACCAAATACACTCAAGCACCACATACACCCTAGCACCAAATACACCCAAGCACCACATTCACCCAAGCATCACATACACCCTAGCACTTGTTCATCCATGCACTTATGAATCCATGCACCACATGTACCTGTGAACAACATGCACGCTAACACCACATGCACCGGAGAGCCACATGAATTCAAGTACCTCATGGGCGTGAGCACCTCAGGCACCCAAGTACCAAATGCATCCAAGCACCACATGCACCTGAGAAACGCATGCATCAAAGCACCACATGCACAAGAGCACTTATGTAGGCGTGCACTGTATACACCCAAGCACCACATGCAACCAAGAATCACATGCACCGGAGTACCACATCCAACCGAGCACCACATGCACACGAGTACTTATGCATCCACAAAATTGTGCACCCATGCACCACATGCACCCGAGCACCACTTACACCGGAGCACCATATGAACCCAAAGACCACATGCACCCGAGCACAAAGTTAACCGGATCACCACATGCACTCAAGAACCACATCCACCCAAGACCATATCATTTATGCACCCATACACTTATGTATCCATGTACCACAAGCACTAGAGAATGACATGCACCCGAGAACCACATGTACCCATGCACCACATAAACCCAAGAATTATTGCACCCATCCAGCACATACACTCAAGGACTACATGCAACCAAGCACTTATGCATCCATGAACTACATGCACTCAAGCACTGCATGCACCTACGCACCTATGGACACATGTACCACATACACCCAAGCACCACATGCACTTGAGCACTTCTGCACCCGTGCACTTATGCACCCATGCATTTATGCACCCATGCACTTATGTACCCATGCACAACTTGCATCCGAGAACCACATGCATGTAAGAACCACATGCACCGGAGTACTTATGCACCCATGATACCCATGCACCCAAGCACCACATGCTATCGGTCACTGATGCTCCCATGCACCACATTCCCTCAAGCACCACATGCACCCGAGCACTTACTCACCCATGCACTTATGCACCCATGTAGCACATATACTCAAGCACCACATGCAACTGAGCACAACATGCAATTGAGCACTTCTGCACCCATGCGCTTATACACCCATGCACCATGAGCATCCGTGCACTACATACACCCAAGCACCATATGCATCCAACTACCAGATGCACCCAAGGACTTGTGTGGCCATGCACCTATGCGCCCATGCAGCACAAGCACCCAAGAACCACATGCAACCAATCACCACATATACCTTAGCACCACATGTACCTGAGCACCACATGCACCTCAAAACCACATGCATCCAATCAACACATTCACTGCATCACCACATGCACCTAAGCACAACATACACCCTTGCACTTTTGCACAAATGCATTTATGCAACCATGCACCACAAGCACCCAATAACCACAAATTCATGAGCACCACATGCATCAAAGCACTTATGAGCCCATGCCTTCATGTACCCATGCACCACATACACCAAAGGACCACATGCATCCAAGCACCACATGCACCCGTGCACCACATTCACCCGGGAAACACATGCACACATAAACTTATGACATCATGCACCACATACGCCTGAGCACCACATGCACCCGAGCACCACATGTAACCAAGCATCACATGCACCAGAATACCACATGCACCTGAGCACCACATACACATGAGTTCTACAAGCACCCAAATACCATATGCACCCAAGAAGCACATGCATCCAAACACCACATGCACACTGGTACTTATGTACCTATGAAACACATACATCCAGGGCACATACACCCAAGGACTGCATGCATATGAGTACCACATGCACCTGAGCACTTCATTCACTCACGCACGTATGCACCCGTCCACTTGTGCACCCATGCATCACATGCAAGCTATAACCACATTCCCACGAGCACCGCATGAACCAGAGCACCAAATTCACCCAAGCACCATATGCAACCGGGCACCACGTGCACCCCATCACCACATACACCCGAGCACCACATCCGCCTGCACACGAAACAAAACCCAAGATCTAATGCATCCATTTCCCACATACACCCAAGAAACTCATGCACCCACGCACTTATGGATACATGCACCGCATGCACCCCAGCACCACATACACTTTATCAGCTATGCACCCGTGTACTTATGCACACATGCACAACATGCACACAAGCACCACATGCATACTAGGACCACATGAACCAAACCACCACATGCAATACAACAGTTATGCACCCATGATCTCCATGAACCCGAGCACCACATGCTATAGAGCACTTATGCACCCATGCACCACAAGCACCACATGCACTCGAGCACATATGCACACATGCACATATGCCCCATGGAGCACGAGCACCTAAGCACCAAATGCATGTGAGCACCACATGCACCCGCGAACTTACACACTCATGCACCACAAGAACCTGAGCACCAGATGCACCAGAGCACCACATGCAGCTGAGAAACAGATGCACCCAAGCACTTATGCACCCATGCATCATACGTACCCAAACAAAACATGCACCTAAGCATTTATGCACCCATGCACCACATGCACCGGAGCAGCACATGAATCCAAGAACTTAAACACCCATGCAACAAAAGCACCTGAGCTCCACATGCACCCAAGAAACACATGCACCTGAGTGCCACATGCACCCGAGCACTTACACACTCATCCACCAAAAACACCCAAACACCACATGCACCCAAGCACAACATGTACCTGATCACGACACGCACCTGAGCACCACATGCACCCGGGCACTTATGCACCCATAAACCACATACACCTCTGCAACACATGTGCACAGGAACCATTTGCATTCAAGCACTACATACAGCCGAGCGCCACATGCATCCGAGTACCAGATGCACCCAATTGCCACATGCAACCAAGCACAATGTGAACCCGAGCACCATCTCCACCCGAGCACTCATGTAACCATGCACTTATGTACCCACGCATCTTGAGCACCAAAGCACCACATGCGTCTGAGCACCAGATGTACCTGAGCACCACATGCACTTGCTCGCCACGCAATCCCAAGCACTTATGGATCCGGACACCACATACATCAAAATACTACATGCATCCGAGCACTTATGCACGCATGCACCACATGCATCCGACCAAAACATGCACCCAAGAACCACATGCAGCCGAGCACCACATGCACACAAGCATTTATGGAAACATGCACCACATGCACCCAAGCAACCTATGTACTCTGGCATTCATGCACCCATGCACTTACGCACTGATGCACCACATGCATCTGAGTTCCACACACACAGGATGACCACATGGACCCAATAACTTATATGACCATGCACCACATAATCCCAAGGCAACATGCACTCAAGAACTTATCTACCCATGCACACCATGCACCCCAGAACCACATGCACCCAAGCAGTTCTACACCCATGAGCCACATGCACATGGGAACCATATTCACCCAAGCACTAAGGCACCCATGCACTTATGTACCCATGAAATGCATGCACCCAAGCACCACATGCACCCAAGCACCACATGCACTTGAGAACTTGTGCACCAATGCATTCATACATTCATGCACCAAGAGCATCTAAGCACCACGTGCACCTGAGCACAACATGCATCCAAGCACTTTGTACCCATGCACCACATGCTTCCAAGTAGCACATGTGCCCGAGCACTTTCTCACCAATGCACCACACCCACCTTAACGCCACATGTACCGAAGCACTTCTACAAGCATGCACTTATGCACCCATGCACAATAAGTAACCTAGCACTATGTGCACCAGCGCACAACATGTACGTTAGAACCACATGCACCCAAGGTCTTATGCACACATGCACCACATATACCCAAGAACCATGTGAACTTTAGCACCATATGCACCTGATGACCACCCACGTACCCAAGCACCAAATGCACCAGAGCACTTTTACACCCATGCACTTTAGCACCCATGCACGACATGCAGCCGAGCACAACCTGCACCCGAGCACAACACGCACCCAAGAACCACATGTACCTGAGCACCAAATGCACCTGGGTACAACATGCACCCAATCACCACACGCACATGAGGACCACATGCACTTGAGCACCACATGCACCTAAGCAACTATGTACCGATGCACTTACACACCCATGAACCATGAGCATCCAAGCACCATATACACCCGAGCACTACATGCACCCAAGCACTTGTGAGCCCATGCCTATATGAACCCATGCACTGCCTAAAGCCAAGCATCACATGCATGTATGCACCACATGCTCCCAAGAACCAAATTCACCCGAGCACCACTTGCACTGGAGCACTTATGCACCCATGCACCACATGCACCCCAGCACCACATACACCCAAGCATAACATGCACTTGAGCACTACATGCACCCAAGCACCACAAGATTCTGAGTACAACGTGCACCCAAGCACCACATGCACCTGATCACCACATGTACCAGAGCACCACATGCACCCAAGCACTGACACACTCATGCACTTCTGCACCCATGCACCACATGCACATGAGCATTGTATGCACCTGAGCACCACATGTACACAAGTGCCACACATGCAAGAGAGACACCTGTAACCGATCACCACATGCTTCTGAGCAGCACATGAACCTGCGGACCAAGTAAAACCAAGAACCACATGCACGTGAGCACTCACGCACGCATGAAACACATGCACCTGAGCACCTGAGCACCACATGCACCCAAGCACTTATGCACACATGCAGTACATTCACCCAAGCATCACATGTACTTCAGCACTTATGCACCTACGCATTTATGCACCCATGCACCACATGCACCCGAGCACTGTTGTATCTTTACCTGAGGCCACGGCAGGAGGCGTCAACAAGCCGCTCAAGGGGTCAAATCCTTGAATTTTACTCCAGCTACCTGAGGAGTGCTCCAAATCCAGATTGTATTCAGGTTACTCAAACATGAAAAGTCATTGAATCCGGTTGAAGTTGTTTCATCGAAACTGGATAAGTAATGAGGGAGATATGGGCTTCCAAATTTAGGGTGTGCGCAGAAGCTCAGGGAGCCGGCCGCGGTTTGACTACTGGTGAAAAATCCACTGGAACGAGTACCAAAAACACATCTAGTGTTTTTTCCCCCCAGGACCGCTCAGTCGCTCCGGCCAATGATCCGCCAGATGTAAGTATTGCAGATTCTTACTGAGAAATTTAGCCAAAATCCTGGCTTGGAGTCCGAAACTCAGTAGTACAGTTTGTTTCTTCGAGGACTGTCAAAATTCCGACTGCAGTTCCGCGGACATGTTTCAAACGAAGTCAATCCTCAGGAACAGACTCAATGATTAACTCATTGAAATGAATCCCAAAAGCACAGGGAGCACCGGCAATGTGTATGGACATCTGCGTATTCGGAAGGGTGTTATGTGGGTCCTTGATGTGTGAGGGAGCCTTGGCGGACAGACATTGTGTGCGCTGCTGACTGACCAGCTGGATGGGGGTGCCACACTTTGGTTGACAAAGCAAGAGCTACGGTTAACAAAATCATGCGTGGTTTTGTGCATTGGGAAGCTTGTCACTAGCCCAACGACTCGTCATGTCATGTCCATTTCCAAAAACTGATGCAAAATTTTGTTGTTCCCTTCACAAAAGTGACTGTTTTGCAACTCTATCCAATTCAAACAAACATAGCATGAGGAGACCAAAATGCCCACGCATAGAATCATAACTCACACAGAACATAGCCATGAACAAACGAGAAGACCCGTGGGCCACATTGGAACCGCCACCACACGGAGGCCGTTTTCTGACAAAAAGGTTATGGGCACACGGCCCTGACTGGTCTTCACATCAAGTAGGGCTTTCACGGGGGACGGGATTGTTGTCAGGGACAACATCGCCATCAAACTCTGATTATCCGGAGTAAAATATTGCACAAATGGCGTAGAAGGAGACGCAGCCCATCCACAAGTATGCAGGTGGCAAAGGCTTTGGGCTATGGAGGTGGCACTTGGAGCTCCACCTCGTGCATAAGGGGCTGTTGGAGGTCATGAAGGAAATAGAAATCCTCGACAAAGCAATAGCAAAGTAAGTGCAGATTGAGGCCTTTGCAAAGAATAACATGGAGGCACTCATGCTGCTGGTGTCTGGGACGGCTAAGACACAGTGGTGCTACTTCTAGGGCTGCAAGCTAGCAGCCTAGGCTTGGCAAAAACTCTGTGTCATCCATCAATCCGACTTGTTGGTGAACAAAATCTTTGCAATGAAGCGACCCCTCACTGTGAGAATCAAGGAGGGAGATGATGTAATCTCCGCCATGCAGCAGATTGAGTCACTCGCCTCACACTGCAATGATGTGGGGTAGACGATTGACACGCAACCACAAGCGATGGCCCTCCTCATAGCCCTTCCTTACAGTTGGAGCCCTCTCATCACTGTCTTGGGAGGATTTACAGAGGAAAAGCTCAACTATGGCGTGGTCATAGAGTCCAATTGCAATGACGTGTAGTGAAAGAGCTCTGTGGAGTCCTCGTCTTTTTCATCGGCCCTCTAGACCAACTGTGTGGTGGTGGAATCGGGGACAAGGGAGGTGGCAGACATGGTAGCGGCAAGAATGGTGTCAAGAACGATTCATGCTGCAACTACAGCAAGGAGGACTTTTGGGCCCATGAGGGCAATGAGGAGACAAAGGCCAGTGGTGAGGAAGCCAAAGGTAAGAAGGTGCTTCTCAATGGCACTCAAAACCACTACCTCACAAAGGCTAACCGTCAATGCCTCCACTCCGGAGCGGAGGAGCACACCCAGGTGGAGAAGGTCGGGTTTATCAAATACACCAAGTCCATTAAGTCCATGGTGGTAAGAAACAACAAGGTAAAACAGGCGGCTAGCCAAGGAGGCATGGACGTGGGCATGGTGGTTGGTGGAAAATGGGTACAGCGCGTCATTGATGAAGCGTACCATGCACCTGGCTTGGAAATTATCGCATGTGTCAGCCGATTGATGAACAAGGGGTACTAGGTGCTCTTCAAGAGAAAGGGGGCAGTGATGCAGAAGGAAGGTGGTGGCAAGACCATGCTGGAGGCTAAGCGTACGGGGGGCTTCTACATCATGGCGATCAAGGTGATCTCCGCAGCGAATGATTCAGCATACTTGCAGGAACGTACCGTCAAATTGGCCAAAGGAGGGGGAGCTAATCTGGAGCTCTGGCACCGATGATTAGGGCTTTCCTCACCCACAGCCGTAAAGGAGATAGTGAAACACAAGCTGGTACGTGGCCCTGTCATCGACAGAGCACAAGTCGTGACAGATGCAGCAATGCACAAAGTGTATGAGCCTTTCTATTTTGGGCAAGGTGCAGCACAAACTGTACAACGAGAATTGCGCCTCCGACCTGCTGGAGGTTGTGCACAATGACATGCGCAGACCATTCAAGACGACGTCAAAGAGCGGCGTGTGTTACTTTGTCACCTTCATTCATGAATACAACATAAAAATCTATGTGGATACTTTGTCACCTTCATTTATGAATACAACATAAAAATCTATGTGGACTTCATGAAGAGGAAAGGTGAGGTCCTAAAGTGACTGACCGACTGATTTCATCGCGATGGAGAGGTAGACTGACCGGAAGGTCAGTGCGCTATGCAGCAATATTGGCAAAGAGTACGAGGGCTGTACTGAGTGGATGAAGTAGTACAACATGAATCGGGAACAAACAATACCATGTTTACCTCTGTGTAATGGCATGGTACAGCAGGAAAACCAGACACTGCTGAACATGGTATGGACCATGTTGGTGGATGCGGACATGCCGTGAAGCTTCTCAGTGCAATTGTGTGTACAGCAAGTTACACCATCAACCATACTGCTAAAGCACCATTGAAGGGAAAGATTGGTTGGAAGATGCCACAAGAGATTAAGAGCAGGCACAAGCCATGTGTGGCACACATGAAAGTGTTTGGGTGCAAGGCGCATGTGATGGTACAAGAGGGGATGGAGGCATTGGAGGGCAAGGTGTGCAAGGTGCGAAAGTCCTTGTACAGTCTAAAACAATCGCTAAGATGCTGGTACCAATAAATGGAGAGCTTCGTGGCACAAATTGGCTTCAAGCGTTGTGAGTTGGATCACTGCATTGTATGTGGGACGCAACAAGAAGCTCCATTAGATCTTTGCACTCTACGTGGATGACCTGAAATTTTCCTCAGCAGAGCTGTCGAGCCTATAGTGGCTGAAAAGGGAGCTAAGCACCAGATTCTAGATGTCAGACATAGGTGAGCCAGAGTTTTATCTCAAGGTGAGCATCATGCAAAACCAGAGGGTGCGCATGCTTGTGCTGGGACAGGCCAAATACATATCTGAGGTGCTAAGGCGGTACCTCATAGAGGAATACAATCCAGTTGGCAGTCCAAAACCTGTAGAATGAGTGTGGCAAAACAAAAGAAGAGCGGGAGGATATGGCAGGTGTGCCCTACCAATCGGCGCTAGGCAACCTTGTGTACCCCGTGGTGGCGACACAACCAGACTTGGCCTACGCTGTGGGCCAAGTGAGCATGTACGTGGCTAATCTAGGGCCACTAAGGCGGTCAAGCTCATCCTCCGCTACCTATAGACGATCTTGCATGCATGCCTGATGTTTGATGGAAAAGGGCGGTCGGACCCTTTGCGTCTTGTCTGCGACATGGATGCAGACTACGCTGGTGATGTGGACAAGCGGAAGTCCACATCCGACTATGTGTTTGTCCTTGCTAGTGTAGCAATCTCATGGTGCAGCAGAAAAAAATACTACTTCACTACCTTCACAGTAGAGGCAAAGCACATTACGTTGGCTGTAGTAGTCAACCAGGTGGTATGGCTTCGCAGGTTGCTGGAGTAGCTTGGCGTTGCGCAACAAGAACCAATGATGGTACAAGAGGACAACACTGGTGCTATCTCGCTGACAAACAGCTTGATGCAGCACAGGAGGATGAAGCACATTGATGTGTGTTACCATTATGCACGGGACATGGTGGAGAAGGGATAGGTGCTGCTACAACACTGTAGCACGCACCAGATACTTGCGGATTGCTTAACCAACGTGCAACCAATGGATCGGCACGTGATGTGCGTGGCCAAACTTGAGATGAAGGGCTGTGAAGGGCTGGAGGGCACAGCAGAAGATGAGTGAGAGCAAGCTGGGGCAGTGGGCATTGAATGTGCAAGGGGGAGAATGTTGTACTTTTTTCCCTTAGCATGCCCGAGGCAGCGGCGGGAGGCGTTGACAAGCGGTTGGAGGGGGAAATCCTCAAAGTTTATTCTATCTTTCCAAGAAGTACTCCAATTCCAGATTGGATTTAAGTTCCTAAGATTTCACAAGTTGCTGAATCCTATGAAAGCTGTTTCACCGGAATCGGAGAAGTAACAAGGAAGATGTGGGCTTCCAAAGTTGGGGTGTGCGCGGCGGCTCCGGGTGTCAGCCGCAGTTCGACTGCCGGCGGATGATCCGCTGGATGTCAGTAGTGCAGGTTGTCAGTGAGGGACAGCCAAAATCCTGGCTCGGAGTCCAAAACTCAGTTCTACAGTTTGTTACTCCAGGACTTCTTCAATACTCCGACTGAACATCCGCGGACAGGTTTCAAACCACTTCAATATCCATCACTAAACTCCATGATTAACTCATCAGAACACACACCAAAAGAGCAGGGGCCACTGCCACTATGTGTTTGGACATCTGTACCTCAGGAAGGGAGTTTTGATGGGTCCTTCATGTGTGAGGGTACCTCGACGGACGGACATCGTGCGTGCTGCCAACTGAGCTGCTGGATTGGGGTGCCGCGCTTTGGCTGACGTCACGGGAGCTACGGTTAACCAAATCGTGCGTGGTTTGGTGCATTGGAACTCTTGTCACTAGCCTTACAACTTTTTTCTTTATGTCCATGTCCAGAAGCTTATGCAAAATCATGTTAATCTCTTTACAAATGTGACTGTCTTGCAGCTCTATCCAGCTCACATGAACATAGTATGAGGTGACCAAAAAGCTCACGCTCATAATCAGAACTCGCATAAAGCAAGGCCATGAACATAATTGAAGACCGGTTGGGACACGTTGGAACTTGCCACCACACGGAGGCCATTTTCTTCCAAGTACTACATGCACATGAAAACCATGTGCAACGGAGCACTTATGCACCCGTGCAGGACATACACCCAAACACCACATGCACCCAAGCATTGATGCACCCATGCACCCCATGCACCTATGCACCACTTGCATGCAAGGACCTATACACTCATGCACCACATGCAATCAAGAACCACATGTATCCAAGAACTTATGCACCTAAAAACGTATGTACCTATGCAGTACATGAACCCAAGAATCACATGTACCCATGTACATCTACAACCATGCACCTGGAATCACAAGCATCTGAGCACCACAGACAACCAAGGTACACATGCACCCGATCACCAAGGACTTCTCCGCCCATGCACCACGTGCAACCAAGCACCATATGCACCCGAGCACTTATGCACCCATGCGCTATATGCACCCAAGAACCAGATGCATTTGAGTACTTGTGAACCCATGCACTTATGCACCTAATCACCACAAGCACCCTAGCACCACATGCACGTGAGGACCACATGCACACGAGCACCACATGTCCCTGAGTACCACATACATCCAAGCACCAGATGCACCTACTTACCACATGCACTCGAGCATCACATGCACCTGAGCACCATATCCACCCAAGCACTTATGTAACCATGCACTTATGTACCCATGCATTATGAGCACCAAAGAACCACATGTGTCAGAACACCACATGCACCCAAGAACCACATGCACCTGAGCACCACATGGAGATGCATGCCACATAAACCCAAACAGTTATGCATCCATGCACCATGCACACCCAAGCACCACATGCACCCAAGCACTTATGCACCCATGCACCACATGCTCTCAAGAACCACATGCACCCGGGAACTACATGCACCTAAGCACTTATGGACACATGCACTACATGAAAACGAGCACCTCATGCACTCAATCACTTATGTACCCATGCACTTTATACACCTATCCACCACATGCACCCACGAACCACATGCACAGGAGGACCACATGCACCCATGAAGTTATGCACCCATACACCACATAAACCTGAGGTATGGTTAATCATGTCCTTTTTGTACCCTTTCTAAAATAACTATGGCACAAGCGTGCATGTGTAGTTTCCCAGAAGGTTAGGTAGATCCAAGCATACTTGTGTCCACACATACATGTGTGTACACTACATAAGAAAACTTCATGTGATTTTTTATGGAGCAAGAATCAAGTATACTCAATGAAAATAATGTTCAGTCCTTTTTTACTGTTCTAGGTATTATAAGAGATAATTTAACTGAACAATGTCTGATAACAGTTCCATCTGGAAACATTGAGAACGTATTGTGTTACTATGGACATGAGGGATTCATTGATATCATTTGTAAAGCGGGGGGAATCTCTTGATACCCGTTGAGGGATCCCCGCTCCCCCAAACACGGCAAGCTTGTTGGGGGAGTGTGTGTGGGAGTGTATGTGGTGCACTTACGGAAATTTACACAAGTGCATTCACAAAAATAATCTCTACAAAACATCTCTTAGAATAATGCAATTGTGTATTGCTTTGTACACCCCTCTCATACACTGCCCAATACTGGCCTGATACACATTTACTTTTTGGGAGAGGGGGGGGGGGGGGGGGGGGGGGGG
>SZWC01004647.1:114228-126679 GCA_023375785.1 Penium margaritaceum
CCCCCCCCCCAAACATAAGGAAGAAAAAACCTTTGTTTCAATTGGTTCGTGCGCCTAAAAAAAGTGGGCACGACAAGGCAAAAACCCATTTCAAGGGATCTTGCTTCACCCGACCGACCACGTTCTTTCGGGGTCGTCCAGGAGGCACTCGCCTCGCGTTCAGCAAATCTAATTGTCTCGTCGACTGAGCACAGCCCCAAGCTCATCAGTCAACTAGGTCGACTTTGCTGAATCCACCAGCTGCCATTTGGGAGGAAATTGTTGAAATCAACGACAAACATACATCCACGATGATGAGCATCAACACCCACCCACCTCCCATTGCCGCCCAAATTATCCAATCCGCCCTCCACCTCCCAAATCTGAAGGGTTTCACAGCCTTACACGTGGGCGCGGAGTTGCCCAACATGCTCGGCAATTTCCTCTTGCAACGGGTTCACACTTACGCTTGGGGACTGCGAGTGGGTGGGAGAGCCGCCAAGAGCCTCGACGTGCGAGCGTCCCGGTTGACGTGGAGACCCTCACCCCTCATGCTGACCAACGTGGCCGTGCCACTCTCGGAGGGGGAACTAGCACTTTCCTTCTTCCCTAGCGCGACCACGACATAGTCGCTAAGGTTGCTTGGGGGTCGTGCGGCATAGTTCCTTCCTGTCCATGGTTGCTTGTGGTGCTAGTGGTCTGTCACTCCCAATGTGCATTGTATGCTGTGTTTGCAAGAAAATTTGACTAACTCCAGTGCTGTGAGAAAACAATAAGCCAAACTGGGGGAATGAGCTGCTGGGGGAGTTTTGTCCCCCAGCACCTCCCAGCGCGCGCGATAACATCGCCGCGCGATGTTATCGCGCGCGCTGGCGTCGATAACATCGCTCTGCGATGTTATTGCCGCGGATGTGCAATAACATCACGCGGTGATATGATCGCTCCCTGTCGCGATAACATCGCTTCGCGATATAATCGCGACATCAAAGGCCTCTCTGAGGCCCTTGATATCGTTATCGCATCAATCCCCCAATATTCGTTATCACACTACTGACTGCGATAAAAAGTCGCAATTTTCGCGGTTTTTAAAAACGATGTCATCTGTCCAACCCTAAATGAGATCATATCCTTTTCCCAAGTTGCCCTTGCACAGAGATAAAATCGCCCGAACGGAAAGAGAACATCGCGACGATAAAGTTGAAATAAAAACATTGATATCATTATCGCGAAAAAAAAANAAAAAAAAATCGTTATCGTTATCGCTATCACAAACATCACAAAATTACTGTTATGTAGACATCAATATGTACCCTGTAGGAGACCGGAGGGTCGCTACCCCCTGTTCCCCAATCGCTCGATTTCGGTCATCGACTGACTGATATTGCCAATATCAGTCGATATCGGCGATATCTTTGCAGGAAACCCTCCCTCATCGTCCACTACTGACGTTGAAGGGTTGGCTCTTTGCCCGACATCGAGAATCGAAGGAAAAAAGGACGAATATCGGTCAATATCGACCGAATTATCGGTCGATATCGACCGAATCATCGGTCGATATCGACCGATACCCTGCTTGGTGCAGGGTTGGGCCTCGTTCGGTAAGAAGACCAACGGACATTGTCTTTTTTTTAAAAAAAAATTATAAATGAATTCCCATACTCTGCCATTTCTGAAGTACAGACCAAAATTTTCTAAGACACATACAAGATGTTTCTTCAACAAGACCAATCCACCACCACATGCAAGGGAAAGTCCTGGCCTGCATTCCAGATTAGGCCCGCCACCGCCGGTCCAACACCCATGTCTGGCGCTTGCGCCCTTCAATCAGACGGACAACGCCCGGGGGAAGACCCAGGTTGCTGCCCTCCATCACCCACAACCTTGATGCACACTGGAGCCCCTCGGCCCCAGTGCCACTTCCAGGCCACATGCTGCAGCTACTGCAACAGCCCTCTTCCAGTATGACAGACCAACAGCTGCTGCACTGGCTGACCGCCACCATACGGCCACCTCTCACCTGCCTAATACAGCGCCGGCTGCAATGCAGCGACCGCAGGCCACTTCCCCCATGCAGCAGCAGCAGCGCTTGCGTTCACTTCTTGCTGGCCTTGGCAGCGGCCTTGGTGACCTTGCCAGAAGCATTCTCAAGCCTTCTTCTCAACAGCCTTGATGACGCCGACGGCCACCGTCTGACGCATGTCACCCACGGCAAAGCGGCCCAGGGGAGGGTACTCGGAGAAAGTCTCCACGCACATGGGCTTGGTGGGAATCACCTTGACAAAACCAGCGTCACCGTTCTTCAGGAACTTAGGCTCCTTCTTGAGCTCCTTGCCTGACCGCCTGTCCACCCTGGTCACAAAGTCGGCAAACTTCATAGCGATGTGGGAAGTGTGGCAATCCAGCACGGGGGCGTAGCCGTTACCAATCTGGCCAGGGTGGTTCATGATAATGACCTGGCTGGTGAAGCTGGCAGCCTCCTTGGCAGGGTCGTTCTTGGAGTCAGAGGCGACGAACCCACGCTTCAGCTCCTTCACCGACACGTTCTTCACGTTGAAGCCCACGTTATCACCAGGGGCAGCCTCGGGCAGGGACTCGTGGTGCATCTCCACGGACTTGACCTGAGTGGTCAGGCCAGAGGGGGCAAACACCACGACCATGCCGGGCTTGAGGACGTCAGTCTCCACACGTCCCACTGGCACTGTGCCGATACCGCCGATCTTGTACACGTCCTGGAGGGGCAGGCGGAGGGGCTTGTCTGACGGGCGCTTAGGCTCGTTCACCTGGTCGAGAGCCTCCAGGAGGGTGGGGCCCTTGTACCAGTCGAGGTTGGTGGAGCGCTCAATCATGTTGTCACCCTCAAAGCCGGAGATAGGCACGAAGGGAATCTTGTCGGGGTTGTAGCCGACCTTCTTCAGGTAGGACAATACTTCCTTCACAATTTCATCGTAGCGGACCTTCGAGTACTTGGGGGTGGTGGCGTCCATCTCCTTGCAGCAGCAGATCATCTGCTTCACACCCAGGGTGAAGGCAAGCAGAGCATACTCACGGGTCTGACCATCCTTGGAAATACCGGTCTCAAAACCACCTGTGGTGCAGTCGATAATGAGCACGGCACAGTCGGCCTGCGAGGTTCCCGTGATCATGTTCTTGATGAAATCGCGATGGCCCGGGGCATCAATGACGGTGCAGTAGTACTTGTTAGTCTCGAACTTCCACAGGGCAATGTCGATGGTGATACCACGCTCTCGCTCGGCCTTGAGCTTGTCCAGCACCCATGCGTACTTGAAGGAACGCTTGTTCATCTCAGCGGCTTCTTTCTCGAAACGCTCAATCACACGCTTGTCGATACCTCCCAGCCTGTAGATGTGGTGACTGGTGGTCGTGGACTTGCTGGAGTCGACATGTCCAATGACCACAATGTTGATGTGGGACTTCTCCTTACCCATGGCTGCGGGGGAGACGTACGCGAGTAAGAGGTCAAAGACATAACCGCAGAGCTTTCACAAAGGACAGCGCAAACACGAAGTGGCAGAGGGATGGTCGCGCGATGTATTGTTTTGCGCAATCATCCGTGGACGGATGGTCGCGCGATGTATTCTCGCTACCTGTTCACTTTGCGGGTGAGACAATTTTGCCCACCCACAGTGGACGGTAAAACATTTATGGATCGTGCACTGGACGGCATCCAGCCCACGATCCCTTTTTTTTCGACTTGCAGGAGTTTGTCTCCTCTTGCTGCAAAACACAGAAAGTCGATAAACATATACGAAAACACGGACGTGGACGTGAGCGTGAGCATAGGGTGACGACCATCCGGTCGATGGACTGGCGACTTTGCTTTATTCATCAAAACATTTCTCTCACCACAAAAAATAGACAGATACAAAAAAAGCGCCAAAAACAAAATTGGAGTGTCGATCGGACGAGGTCCGGACGACATCCCGATGTCCCGGTCAGCTAGTCGTCGTTGCTGAAGTGCAACGTCGACTAGCCGGAGAGGGGGGTGAATGCCGTCAGCCAGCCCGTCGGCCTCCACCCCTCTAGACGCTCGATACCGGTATCGAGCAGTATAGCCGGTATCGAGACTATCGACGACATCGACGTTGATATCGCACGGCCGCTCCGCGCGACATCGATGTCCATGTCAATTGTTTTTCTCACTATCGTGATGTTTGCTTGATGACAATACCGTACTGTCCCTTGATTTCGTTCAAAAACATATTACTAAGTAAGTGACCCTCAAATTCGCCCAGTTTTTACCTCCTAGTACATTTAGAGGCGATTCTCCCAAAAGGGTGTATAAAAACTTCCCTGCTCCTCGAATTCACCCGAGGGATCAGTTCAGGTCCACCGGTGACCTCTGAGCCCTCGAGCGGCTGTCGGCGCACGTCCGACGGCATTGGCATCTCGAACTTCGAGATGCCAATTGACGCGCGCCACCTAGGGGTAAGGTTGTTAACGGTGAACTCGGGTCGAGTTTTTTACCCGGACTCGACTCGAACTCGAACCCTGAGTCCGAACTCGAACTCGTGAGTTCGGGTCAAGCTCAACTCGGCGAGTCCGAGTTAGAGTCCGAGTTACCCTCTCGGGGCCCGAGACAAGTTGAACTCGACTCGGGTTCGGCGAGTTCGAGTTTGAACTCGAACTCGCACTCAAATCGCCCATATGGCGGTTCGAGGTCGAGTTCAAAACTCGGACTCGAAAAACTCGGAATGTCGTCTGAGTCCGAGTCCGAGTTCGAGTCAGGCTCTTCCAGTCCGAGTCGAGTCGAGTCGGACTCGGAAAACGCGACTCGAGTTCGAGTTTGAACTCGAACTCGCGAGTTTTCCGAGTTTGAGTCGAGTTCAACTCGAAAAAACTCGGTCAACAACCTNTGAACTCGGGTCGAGTTTTTTACCCGGACTCGACTCGAACTCGAACCCTGAGTCCGAACTCGAACTCGTGAGTTCGGGTCAAGCTCAACTCGGCGAGTCTGAGTTAGAGTCCGAGTTACCCTCTCGGGGCCCAAGACAAGTTGAACTCGACTCGGGTTCGGCGAGTTCGAGTTTGAACTCGAACTCGCACTCAAATCGCCCATATGGCGGTTCGAGGTCGAGTTCAAAACTCGGACTCGAAAAACTCGGAATGTCGTCTGAGTCCGAGTCCGAGTTCGAGTCAGGCTCTTCCAGTCCGAGTCGAGTCGAGTCGGACTCGGAAAACGCGACTCGAGTTCGAGTTTGAACTCGAACTCGCGAGTTTTCCGAGTTTGAGTCGAGTTCAACTCGAAAAAACTCGGTCAACAACCTTACCTAGGGGTGCGCTCACAGACGTCCAGCCAGCGCACTCCTAGGGGGGGAACAAATGGTTGTGTACCAGACCTACGAATTCAGGATAACAAAGGTGATTCTCCCACAACCATAGCAATTTAGGTCCTGCTCATAGGCGAATAAAAATTAATTGTTTTGAACGAATTCAGTGGACAGTACGGTATCGCACAGGCAATATTGCCACTATAGGTGAAGTGCCTCGTGTGATCGCATCAATATTTCACACAGGTGATTTCCATTCGCAATGGCAACATGGCATGGACAGGCAGGGCAACTCTGCGTTTTGGCAGTCTTTCCCTGGTGACCTTCCTGCACCCAACATTCGCATTGGAATGGGCTGTCCGGTCTGGGACCCTGCTTTCTTTTGCGCGTGTTAGAAAGTTTGTCACCCAGAATGGAATAGTGTTCACCACTGTCAAGTCAGATGGGCTGCGAACGCAACCTCCACTGCTCAGTTGGTTTCATTACGCTTGAGCAGCTTTGACATCATGCCGGCATCTGCACACTCGCCAACTACGTGCGCTGCAGGTACATTCAGAGTCACTGTCCCTTGCTCTTCGCTCATTTTGAACATTGAATTGGCACCCATTTCTTGAATGCTCGAACTAGCAGTTTCTCCTGCCACACAGCCCCCAGCTAAGGCCTCCATTGAGGACTGTCACACCACTGTCCCTCTTCCATGCCAGAAAACCACATACGTCTACCGCACCCCCTGGAACTCAACCACCGATATGCTGCAGACTGCAAACCATCAACGGACCCCGCTGGATGCATAGCTTGCTGGCAACAGCGTGCACACGCTCTCAACCTTTCAGATGTGCAGTGGGCCACCATCAGCTAGCTACCTTGTGACGGTCCTTGCTCCGTTCAGACTCAGAGACATGACGGAGGACACTACATTACCCGCAAAAACCAACACCCTTTGTCTGGGATTCCCTGTGCCAAAAAACCACGGCTGGACTCATTGGAGGCGCATGCAGTCGCAAGCAGGAAGGCAGCGACTGTCGCTAATGCAGCAGACATCATCGGCATCGATGACATCAACCATGAGTTGCTTGCGGTGCAGCCTGCACGTGGACCACAGCTGACTTCGGCTGGAACCCATCTGCGCAACCTCGACTGAATGCTCTCTGGGGACTAGGGTGGGTGGAAATCATCATCTTCTCATTTTTTATCCGGATGGATTTCTGAAAAATCCCCTCCCCTTTTTCTTGAGTTTTATCTGACCTTGATAAAGATGTTAGGACTTCTGGGGAGAGAGGGCTCAACTTCACATCCTGAGCCGGGCCAACAAAGCGGCAGCTGTAGTGGGCGGCTGTTGACAACTAGTCTAGCCGCCAGTTGGTGCTCTGGGTGACACCGGGCCACTGGACTACCCTGTTGACAGAAGTGAGTGAGAAGAACCAAAAACACAAAGGAAACCAAAAAAAACAAACAAACAAAAAAAGCAAAAAAACAAAAAAAAACAAAACTTCACATCTTAACCTCTGTCCCACCATGTTGTCTTCCAAGTGGCGGCGGAACCTTGTACCACGTGGATGTGCCGGCATTGCTTTTTGTTCTAGGGTGGTTTTTTTACCCACAAAAAAATGTTGAGTATTGCAAACATAAAAATCGTCCCTTGGGCGACAATCATTGCCAAGCTGCAAAAATCATGATCTCGTCTGGCAATAATCATCACAGATGGGCCTTCCAGCCCATGAAGGGGCTAGAACAAGGCCCTTCAGTTACTGTTTGGACTCCCATTGTCAGTTGTTTGTACCTGCTGCCTGCAAACAGCAAGCAACACACTGCACAAGCAGGAACAACAGCGCAGCACCAGCAGTCGCAACAGCAACAGCAACACAGCAGCATCACCATGGCCAGCAACCCCCCACCCCACTGCGCAATAACTATCGACTGGGCGATAGTTATCCCCTGCTGGGCGACAATTATCTCCAGATCGGATGAAGGCTGTTTGACCCCCTTGCATCAATGTCTGGTCCCACGCAGCCTTGCATGTAAGAGACATGGCATAGCAAACACTTGCGTACGTACACGATTGGTTGAGGCATGCCAGCAAGGCCAGGCCAGGAGAGGGCTTTGGCAGTGGCAGAGTCCACCACAGGTATGCATCCCGACAGGATTGCTGCTGCCGCACACTCGGTGACAGAGCCGCCCAGAAACAAGCTGCTGGAGATGTCTACGTCCAGGTTCGATGTGCCGGTACCGTGCTCCCCCTCCCTCGACGCGGTAACCGAGGTAGGCCCCTTGACGGAATCTGTCGTGGTAGTTGGGCGAGCATCTGCTGCCACTTGTTGTCGCAGAAACGGGTCAAGGGGGCCGACGAAGCAGCCACAGAAAAGTGAACGTGACATTGACACATCCCACTGAACAGGATCTTCGCCCTGCACGTGTAGGAGCACGTGCATGTGGAAGCACGTGTCAAGGCGTGTGTGTAAGCACCAAAGGGTGCTTGCAAACGACACATCTGGACATGCTCACGATGCACATCCACATCCACGTCCACATCCCCATCCCCGTCCACGGCCACGTGCACAACCCCATCCACATCCACCATCCACAACCCGAGATTCATTCACAGGCAGCTCTAATGACGTCCAAGTCCAGGTCCTTCCTTGCGCACGTTGACGTCCACGCGGATTTGTTGACCGCATTCAAACTCAACACCCAGATTCACAACAACAACCATGTCCACATCCAAAATTCTACTCACATCCACATTCCACATCCACATTCCACATCCACATCCACCTCAAGATCCACATCCACATCCCCATGCACATCCACATCTCATCCACAACCTCATCTTTAATCACATCCAGATTCGTGCCCACATCAATGTCCAAGACATAGATCCAGTGTCCACACTCAAACCATCTTCAACAGATTCATGTGCCCATACACATGACCATCCACATCCACATCCACATCCACATCCACATTCACATCCACATCCACTTCCAGATCCACATCCAAATCCGCATCTACATCCACATCCACGTACACATCCACATCCACATCCAAATCCGCACCCACATCCACATCCACGTCCACATCCACATCCACATCCAAATCCACATCCAAATCCGCATCCACATTCACATCCACATCCACATCCACATCCACATCCACATCCACATCCACGTCCACATCCACATTTCACATCCCCACGCACATCCGAACAACAACTTCATCGTTGTTGGGATCCAGATCCTCTAGCCCATGTCCATGTCCACAACAGAGACTGAGTGACCACATTCAAACCCACTCAAAATGCCCATCAGCTGCACTGCAAGGAAAACCCGTCACAAGTCAAACATGGAAAGGCCACAGACTGTATCCACAGACATCTAGAGGGGAGGAAAGTGCTAGGTAAGGAGGGAGGGTGGGGAAAAGAGCCACTGGGAAGCATTGAGGGGAAGGGGGGGGGGGGGGNGACAACTCGATTTGATGGATGCAAAGCAGCCACTGCTTCTTTCAACCGCTTGGACGCGGCTGCCATCATCTGCTCTCTCCAGATTTCCACACCTTCCACTTGTTTTGGGTCCTCAGTGGGCTCCGCATTCAATTGCAGCACAAGCAGCCTTGTGCTGCGGTGCGGCTGCTTTTGCTGCTGCTTCTGCTGCTGCTGCTCCTGCTCCTGCTCCTGCTCCTGCTGCTCTTGCTGATCCTGCTGCTCCTGCTGCTTCTGTTGCTGCTCTGGTTGCTGCTGTTGTGCTGTCAGGCGAGGCAAGTAGGGGCGGATGTGCAGAGCGGGAGGCATCACCAGAGTCAGATCTTGTGCTGCCTTCTCTGCTTCTGCTGCTGCCGTGGCTCTCCCATTGGCGCCAGTCAGAGTGAGAGCTGCAACACACTGTTGGAGAACTCCCACCACCAGAAGTGAGGCAGCACGCAACACACGAACAGCACTGAGGAGTAACATTCCATTCTGTCAGCCGCCACAGCAAGCGCACTCTGCCTTGCATTTGAACCACAGTGAGCAGACAGAGGGACAAAAACAGGTTTTTTCATGGCGTCCAGGAAACTAAGAGACAGGACAGTGGACGTTCTGAAAGATTTTGCAGCATCTTATGCTCAAAGAGGGTGCTGGTGCAGGGTTGAAAAGGGACAGAGATACCATGCAGATGTGGCAAACACCAAAGGGGTCATGTGCAGCGAACAGTGCACACAGTGTGGACAGAAGCAAGCAGCCAGTAAAATGACACGTTCAAAGGAGGGGGCAAGCGAGATGACAACATATGACAAACACACACACACACACACACACACACACACACCAAACGGAAGTTCTTTCTCGAGCGTTCTTGTACGCACCTCTGTGTCCACCGCATTGTGCAGCCTGAGCGCGTGGTGCAGCACAAACACAACGCGCATCCGCAAATCCCTTCGTAGATGGTGCAGAATCCTGCCACATTGCATGGCCAAGGGGACGCACAATACCTCAACATGANTCGGCATTAAGCATGGAGCATGGGACCCAAATCACCTCCACTGGAGGAATATGTTCGCTGCACTTATCTCAATCTGCCCAGCCACATAAACGCAAGCGCACTCTGTGCTTCCCAACACCACAGCAAGCACCAAGCAGCACGATGCCAGTGCAGTGCCTCCCCAAGAGCGCCCGAGACCAGACCATTAGCACACCCAAAGTGCACACGAGGTACTTGGCGCAGACGAGGTTTGCAGGTGGAAGTGGGCGGAGGGGTTCAGCAGCGAGGAAGAAAACAGCGGTTGGAGTCAGTAAGCCTCTGGGCGGGACATGGGGAGGATGAGGAGCAGTCAGTTTGGCAGCCTGCGTCAGGCTGTCAGCAACTGCATGTTCGTGATAGGTTGTCTGCAGCTGCCTGCTCGCGGTGGGCTGTCCGTAGCTGCCTGCTTTTCTGCAGGGACTTCACAGCGGACAGTCCGGAACTTATCCTGCCGCTTGCGGCAGGATAAGCTTGCCCCAGGATAGGTTTGCCCTAGGATAGGTTTGCCCCAGGATAGGCTTGCCCCAGGATAGGTTTGCCCCAGGATAGGTTTGCGGCAGGATAGGTTCGCGTCAGGCTGACATGCAAAAGAACATCTTGCAAGGGCATCTGACGCGACCGCCTACACCATCTAGCATGCAGCGTCAACCATAGGATTATCCGGCGCACATCGCCTGTCTCCAAAGCACCTAGCGCCCAGAGTCCTGTGTCTGGGGCAGCTTTGCAGCTGCGTACTGCCGCTTGCTTGCTAATGCTGCTGCTCCTGCTGCAGCCTGCTGGCAGCCGCTGCTGTCGCCGCTTGCAGTTTCCTACTGCCGCCACCACTTGCTTGCTTATGCTGCTGTGGCGACTTGCTTGCTACCAACAGGCCGGCACTGCTTGCAGCTTTCTTCCACCTGCCAGACGTCGCTGTTGCCACCTCAGTCCAACCATGCATGCAGAAGACCCGCAGAGATGGCGGGAGTGAGTGACGGGGTGTCCGATCTAGACGGCGGTGGTCCAGATCTGACAGAAGCGCTAGACGCACGTCACGTTTACTCGACGTGGCGTACTCCTGAACGCAGACAGGTACTGTGCACAGACAACGAGTCCACGACCGTTTTATGTTCAGGTTTCTTGGCACTGGGTGTCAAACTGGGGATCCCAGGCTCAACCCCTCAAAATGTAACTCGGTGTTTGGGCCAAATGATTTGGTCCAACTTCTTCCGTCTGAGACTCAAGGAAAGAACGAGGGGAAAGAAAGAGGGTTGATGACTCACGTCCACATCACATACGAACCCCGCCCCTTTTTCTACTGTTGCCATGCCTGCTCATGTCTCCAAGAACAACACATATCCTTCTACAGGAATGAGGGGTGGAGCTTCCGTGTCCAATTTGGGAGGAGGCAGTGGAAGAGTTGCCAACCAATGTCATTGCTAGCTTGCCATACATGCAGGCCCTGAGGCAATGCGCGGGAAGGGGTGTGTACCACTGCAAGCACCTTCAGTTGATGGATGAGGTGGAGAGGTTGGGGAGAGAATGGTTCCCCAAGGCCTTGGAAGCACAA
Organism: Penium margaritaceum; assembly: GCA_023375785.1. Lineage (NCBI taxonomy): Eukaryota > Viridiplantae > Streptophyta > Zygnematophyceae > Desmidiales > Peniaceae > Penium > Penium margaritaceum. Next base: position 125,532 of record SZWC01004647.1, read on the forward strand.
AATCGTAGGTGTTTGGTGGGGACTGGTGGCGAATATCTGTGGTTACAGGCCACCTCCACAGGTGCAAGGAACCGTCTGCATCTTTCTTCCGCTGTTTTTTGCCTCCAGGCCCAGCTTCAGTTGGTCTTGCCTCTGGGTTACTTGAAGCAGCTTGAGTTGATAGGGCTTCTTCCGTCTAAAATTACTTGGAAGACAGGCTACTGGCTGATTATCGGGGTCCACGAGGCCATCCGAGATGAGTTTACAGAGATCTGTCCAGAGAACTCGCCGAAGTGAGAGTGGAACCAAAGGGGTACTTGCAGCAACCAGAGAGGTATGTGGGAGAGCTGCGTCCTTACCTCATCATCAACGACTCCGGTCAGGGTGCTTTGTAAGTGGTTAATGTGAGCACTGTGGACGCCCACGGCAGCGATGCGCGAGAGGAGGGCGCGGCGCTGTGGGCGGCGGAGACCATCTAGGAGAGGCAGTATGAGGCAGCTCTTGGTCTGAAGGTAAGGTGGTGGCTGCGTGGGGTGGAGTGTGAGACATTCGGCGGGTTGGCCCCGGATTGTTGGCGGTTCGTCCAGCGGTTGGCGGCAATATGTTTGGAGAGAGAGGCCGGCGTCCACTAATGGAGTCAGATCGATCGGGCTGGGTGGCACAGACACTGACCCTCTTTGTTCAGACACTGTTCCCCATTGCTAGCATAAGGCAGCAGTGCAGCGTTATCCGTGACTACACGCTCCTTCGCCGCGGGCTTGACCCGGGGCCGCAAGAGGACCCATCCACAGGACTTGGCCTCTAAGCCCTCTTATCCTGTCCGACTTGGGCTATGCGGCCCCTCTAGTAAAGTCTATTTTCCCTCCTTCTCTCTTGCATGTTCTGCCCTCCCCTTACTCCACCCTATTGTGCTGTAGGTAGCACGCGCTTGTGCCTGTCCATGGTGGCATTCTTTCCTGTTTAATTGATGATGTCCTTGCCGAACGCAATCAACCATCTTTTATTCATTTCGCCATTGTGGCTGCAAAATGACAGCGATCCCATGTTACATCATTTCATGATGCACATGCATGCCCTGGGCTGATGGCCAGCCGCCGCCTTGGTCGAGCCCGTTCGTTGCCAAAGACCCCCACCGGGGGGCGCAAAGGGTTGGGGGGAGGGGGTAAGGG
>SZWC01004647.1:157210-167610 GCA_023375785.1 Penium margaritaceum
ACATAGGATGAAATAAAACATCCTGTGAAACGAATAAAAAATAATAATCATACTTCGGATACCCATATTCGTCGAACTAATTTGTATGAAACCGGTGTAGCGTGAATTTCTTTGCATTAGTGGGTGGGGCATGCATGATCTCAGGCGCTTCAGGAAAAGTGGGTATAGGACGCATTTTTTTTGTAAAGTGAGTACCGTGTCTTAAATGTGCGAGAAATGGCCAGGAGAAAACTCAGAGGCCCAAACAGTGGGTAGAGCGGAATTGGGCCCAAAAAAAAAGATATCGACATCGATATCTCGATATCGCAACTCTACTCAGCGCACACAACGTGGGAGTTCCTCTGCCCATTGTGGGAGAGGGTGGAGGAGAAGCAGCTTTTGCCTCCCATGTAAGCCGTGCACATGAAACAGTACTAGGGCTTTGCCAGCAGAGGAACGTGATGTGGTTTGCGATTCAATGAGTGTTAAACTGAGGAGGACAAGGTGGCAGCTTTGCGCAACTGTGCATGCACCACTGGAGCGTGGTAGGCGTTTGGTTGGCCGCACCACTGGATGCCACCACGAGGCAGAGAGTATGGTGGCGCCTGGCTACTCGACGTCCGTGGGCTTCCCCGACGACCTCTGGCATCTGGGATGAGAGGCCCTGCTCGTCGCCCGGTAGCTCGTAGTCCTCGCAGTGACGGAGTTGGCCGTCCCCCGCCCCGGGCCAGTGGGGTAGGGTGACATACAGATCACGCCAGCGCAGGAGGCCTTCGATGCCTTCGTGTGGGAGGAGCTAGGCGGGGTGGTCCCGCCGCCGGCGGGGGGTGAGGCGCAGCTGGTCCAGGCTCCCGCAGTGTTCGCCCGCCACTACGCGAGGCCATGACGACGAGTGAGCGCCATCTTCAACCGCTGTTGTGCCTAGGTTGTTGCCCTCAGCCCCTCCCAGGAGGCCCTCTACACCCCATGGATGCTCCTCCTCCACCTGCAGATCCTCCTCTGTCGCGTCTTGTCTGAGGAGCAGATCGGGGATCCCTCCTTCAGTAGTGGCAGCTGCTGGCGGGAACGGGGACATCGATGGAGTGTCGCCCACAAGCTTTGGCCGATGGACGAGGTGTTGCTGGAGCGATGCCTTCGCTTTGAGACGGGGGACTAGGCGGGTCTCCTTGAGGAGGCTCTGCAGCAGGTGAGGCCAGCGGCATGGGCCCGGGTCGTGGTTCGGACCTCCACCCGGTATGCAGCGGCGGAGCAAGGGGTGGTAGCAACAATGGCGCGGCAGAAGGCCGGGAGTCTTGTCCATGGAGGAGCGCTCTCCCGGGCCATGTGGATGCTTGAGGATCGCCCGCCCGCGGTGGACACGGCGACGACTGTGGCAGCGCTCCGAGAGCGCCACCCACCCGGGCGGCTCCCCATCCCAAAGTGGGTCCATGGGTTCGAGAACCCCGTGGAAGGCGGTAATAATCGGATCACCGAGGAGCAGGTGGAGGAGGCCGTGCACGAGGCGCCACGGGAGTCCAGCCCGGGGCCCCTCGGCCTCACCATGCAATCTTGTCATCGACACCCCCTCTGCCCTAGCCAGCATCTACGCCGTCCTCTGTGTCATCCTTGACGGGTCCCTACCGCATAACGTCGCCGACTGCCTAGGCCGGAGCACCCTCATCCCCATCCTCGATGGGGAGACACAGAAGGAGGGTGTACGGGCCATCAGGGTTGGAGAGGTGTGCCTGCGACTGATTGTGATAGGGAACCTCCTCCTCCGTGACAAGGAAAAACTCTCGACCGCCTTGCGCCTCGTGCATTATGGCATGGGGGTCTTCGAGGGGGCGGCACTCTTCGTTCGTGAGGTCCAGGCCGTGTTGGCGGCCAGCCCGTCCTTTGGATGCTACGACTGGACATCGCCAACGCATTCAATGAGGTTGAGTTGGCTTCTGTGTTCGAGGCAGTGCTTGCATGGGGACTGGGGGCGTGGGTTCCTAACCTTTGGCAGTTCTACGTCCACCCTGAACAGCTTCTCCTCTTCTGCGTGGACGCCCCCACACCACTGGAGAGTGCTGGGCTGGTGCGGCAGGGCGACCCCATGGGCCCCGCCCTCTTCGACCTAGCCCTCGCCCAATCCTGGAGGCGAGCTCGCGATCGATGGCAGCCGTCATGGTCACGTAGAGGCCTTCTAGGATGATGCAGTTGTCTGCGGGCCTCCGCAGCTTTTCAGCGCATGCGTGGCAGCCATGGTGGAGGCAGCGATGCTCCAGGGGCTGCAGGAGCAGCCGAGGAAGTGCTTGTTGTGGCAGCGGTCAGGGGTAGAGGTGCCGCAGCCTCTCATGGACCTGTAATGGACGACTCATGGGGTCTAGCTGCTAGCCTGCCTCGTGGGAGTCGAGTCTTCCCGGTCAGAGTGGGGGGAGCGATGGCTCCATGAGCAGGTCCATGGCCTTGAGCAACTTGGCCATGTGGAGGACTTCTAGGCAGCGATGACGCTGCTCAACCTCTGTGTCGTTCCCCGGGCAGATTTCTACGCGCGAGCGCTCTGCCGGAGCCCTGGTGGTCGCAAGTTCTCGACCGGTTTGATTCGACAGTATGGGAGACGGTTCTCTCCTTGCCCTAGCTCCACGCAGCAGCTTACAAGTCAGAGGACTGAGCGCACTCTTCTTTGCGAGCCACCGGGAGCAGTGGGTGGGGGAGGCCGGAGCGGTGCCGCTGCGTCATAGCGCCTGCGAGAGGCCGAATCCGCGCAGCCCCAGCATAGGCTCAGAGCGGATGCTAGGCGAGGGCCACACGAGGGAGCTCCCTGTGGCTGCGAGCCACGCTGAGCGGAGTCACGGATAGGACTAGTCTCTCGGCTGAGTACTTCCGCCTTTATGCCCAGCTCTGGTTGGGCCTCCTAGAGCAGGTGGAGCCTGACGGGTTAGAGCCGGCCGCGGTGAGGCGGCGGGAGAGGGACGCGGGGGCGGCGTGGCGCGTCCACAACGCCATCTGTGACGAGCTTACGGACATTTGCTAGGAACACCGCCTCACCATCCACGTTGAGCCCGCGCAGGTACTGTCGGTGCTCAAGGGCCGACGTTAGTTGCGCCCGGATCTCACCATAGTGGAACACGGGGCCGGCATTACCTAGGTCCTGGATGTCACCACCTTGGACACGCAAGGAGAACAGGCCACCCGGCCGGGGGCCGCCGTGCAGGCGGCCGAGCGGGACAAGGAGACCCTGTACGCGACGGCGCCTCATAGGGAGCACTACCTCCGCCCGCTAGGGAGACAGTGGGCGGCTTGGGGGACAAGTTCTGGACCTTCCTCCGCCGGCTGGCGCAGCTCTTCCTTGGTCGAGGACCCCACCAGTGCTCCGCAGAGGCCTTTGAGCACTAGGCCCCGCTGGCTAGGGGTGTTAAATCAGTTCGAACCTGAACCGAACCAAACCTGAACCTATTGAACCTATTGCAGTACATTCGGTTCTGCAAACCGAACCTACTGCAATAGGTTCGAACCGAACCTGAACCGAAATTGGGGACAGCTGAACCTATTCGAACCTATTCTGATTTAGGTTCAAACCGGTTCGGCCTCAGGTAGCAGAAGATGCTGCACACAACATCCAGCAGTGGCTAACTTGTGAATGCTCACTTATCCATGTGCAAAAAATGTGGAAGAAACAGAGAGACTTTCAGAATCTGCAAGAACCTCTTCGATTTCTCCCTAAAAAAGTCATTCGGTTCAGGTGCAACCAGTTCAAACCGAACCTGAACCTATTGAACCGAACCTAACCGAACCGAACCGAAAACATCAAGAGGAGGTAGAATCGAACCTGAAACTGACGGTTCAGGTTCTGCCAGATTTTTGTTTCGGTTCAGCCGAACCTAAACCAATCGGTTCGGAATAGGTTCAGGTTCTCTGAACCTATTCTGGCCCCCGAACCTGAACCTATTAACACCTCTACCGCTGGCGGTGGCAGTCGTGGCTCAACGCGCCTCTCTTGCCGGCATTCGAGCCCAGTGTGCTGCAATTCGCTGCTACACTGTCGCTCACTCCCAGTCCCTGACCCCCTACCCGGCGGAGGTTGCGCTAGTTGCTCGGCACGCGCGTGTGCGCCATGCTTTTGTGCTGGCTCACTTGTGCGGGGTCGAGCCCACCCTTCCTTGGCTTCAAGCGCGCATGCCCACCGTATTGTGCTACTGGATTGGTGGCGGCTTTCATACCACGTGGATGTGCCGGTCCGTGGCGGCTTTGCATGCTTCTCTCATAAACAAAGTTCATTCCAACAAAAAATTTCCCCCTCACTGCCCACAAGGGGAATGCCCGGTTTCAGATCTGGGGTTCCGGTTTCCAGAGGGGAGACCAAAACCAGAGGAAAACTGGCTTCGTTTCACTTCAGATGCGGTTCCAGTTTTCTGGTTTAAAGAAGTTGGAAAAACTGGAGTTCGGCCCTGATGCACCGCGTGTGTAGGCATTTCGCCCATTGCGTCGAAGGTCAGCCAGTTGCCCTCGATCGACCCGTTGGTCACTCATCAGACTCAACCCACGTGCCAGCACTTAGCTGCTGTTGCGAAGAGTCATTTTCTTGACAGGGGACTCAAACCCTGCACCTCCTATTGCAAAATCCTAGCTAGACTTGAAACACCTTGTTTAAAAGAAATGAAAACAGAAGCTAGAACCCTTCTTGTGGTTTTGTTTTGAGTACGTTGATTTTTCCCCCACTTACCTGCCTTGGGCAGGTAAGTGAGGGAACCACAGGCAGGCTGCCTATCATCTTGAGCTGGAACGGAAGCAAACAGACTTTAAGCCGGTTTCACACATTGAAACCAGTTGTAAGCTGGTTTTGGTTGGAGAGGTGGTTCAAATGGTGCAGTTGCAGCAGCATAGGGCAAGGACCAGGGCCTGGCCGGGCTATGTTTTCTACCGACTCCGACTTGGCAGGTTCGACTCCCAGTGCACCTAGTCGACCGAGTCAGCCCCAGTCGGTGGACCAACTGGGCGCCAGACCTATGATCCTAAAATCGCCATTCGCTTTTTGAATCGCTTTTCAAAATCGCCTATTCAATGCCTCTCTTAGAACTGTAAAGTAGATATCATTCGCCCAGTCAATTTAAAAATCATTCCAAAAAAAATAGTTGAAATTATAAACCTCCTCCCAAACCCTCTGGGTACCAAAAGACCCCTACATTTCTTCCTCCGGGGTCAGTTTTTCTCCTTGTTTGGGTCCCTCCCCCCTCCCTTCCCCCCCTCCCCCCCACCCTTTGGTGGATGCAAAAATCTTTCCGCGGAAGACAGCTCCGCTCATGCTGGCGGCGTTTTTGCTTTGCTGCTCAGAGCTTATCGACGCTCTGCTCGCGACAGGGCGTCAACCATCGATAGACGCTCGGCCGCGAGCAGAATGTCGATTTCTGCCGCGAACGGCAGATCTTGTTGACTGCCATTCGCGGTAGATGTGGCTGACGCGAACATCAGGTCTCTCACCCGGCCATCGATCCTCATGTTGACGGTAGGCAGGCAGAGGGTCGGTGCAAAAGTCTGCCCATCAAAGTACCAGCGGGGTGCAGGTTTGTTGGTTGGGGGCGGGAGTTGGACGTCTGGATTCGCGACTGGAAACTGGGCAGTGACTGTTTTTGCCTTTTTTTTTCAAAAACACCTTGTTTATGGCACATGGTGGGGAGGATACCAATGTTCTGCGCGCCACCGCAAACAAGATATGGTACATACCACATCCTCACAACAGCAAGAGCAGGGTTGACGGGCAAGGCCTTGTGGCCAGGACCGCTACTCTCGGGCGTCCACCATCTCCACGTAGCAGAGGTCAGAAAGAGCCACAGGGCTAGAGTGGGGGTAACGCGATATCGATATCGATATCGATATCGTTTTTTTTTTTTATCGATATCGACCCCTGGGAGGTCAGTATCGATATCCATATCGATATTGAAATATCGAAATATCGATTTCGATATCAGGATATTGATATCAATCTCGAAATTTTACACCATCTGATGTGTTTTCCTAAGACAATATTGGCCGATATCGACCAATATCGGGTCCATATCGGCCGATATCGACCAATATAGGGTCAAAATCAATATCCTACACTTCTGGGAGGGGGGATGCCCATGGCCTATATCACGGTATCGATATCGATATCGATATCGACTCGACATCGATATCGATATTGCAATATCGATATCGAGGTCGATATCGATATAATATCGATTTCGATACTGAAAGTACCCCACTCTACACAGGGCCCTGGAGCCATGGAGGTGGCGGGCGCTGCTGCAAGTTGTGCCGGAGCTCCACATCTGGCCGGCCGTGAGCCACGCACGCACGGCGGATGACAGCGCACTGCCTGCGGACGCCTGCGAGGGAGAGGCGATGGGCGAGGAAGGCCATAGACCGGCTCACCCAGGCCTCCAGGTCCTCTGGATACGCTCCTAGTTGCCCCTGCTGAGGCAAAGCTGCGAGAGGCGGCGCAGAAAGTCCCATGCTGCAGGCCGCTGAGCGTCTCCCAGGCAAGCGGTCGGAGGATCCCTCCCGGCCATTGAACTAGCGTCGGGTCGGGCGGTACATTGTCTTTGGTAATTCAACCAAAAAATTACCCTAAAGTAGCGATTCTGTGGGCGATCCAATCACTCCAGCCATTGAATCGCCGACCGCTCCAGGAAACTAGCAATTTTAGGATCACAGCGCCAGACCCAGTCAATGGCGTGGAGTGGTGGCGCTGACGAGAGACGTTTCGCGGCACCTCAACTTTTTTTTTTCTTTTCCCGCACGACCCCGCAACCCAGTAGAACATCAACCAGTGTACTTCGCAAGTCCAATACCAACTTTGCTTCATTGGGTTTGCATCTTTGTTTGGTTCGTGCCTTTCTTTTGTGAAGAACCATTACCCTGTCACAAACCCCCATTCATTCTTTTTTTTTCCTTTTTTCTTTTTTTGTTCGAAACATGCCGCCCCTGACCGGCACATCTGCGGGGTATAAAAGTCGCCGCCATCACAGCACAATACGGTGAAAAGAAAGTGCAACTAAGTACCGGCAAAGACCGGTTCACAGGCACAAAGATCAGAGAGAGAAAGGGCACTCGGCAACCCCAGTCCATGCGCCAATGGGAGAACATCCTCCTCAGGGCGAGGATCTGCAGTCGCAGAGTGAACCACCATTTATTCCTTTTGAATAACTGAGTTTGTGATGCACGTCTGCAGCTCTCAGCGCAGGTGCGACTCAGTCCATCCATCGTGCCTATTATTTCCCGCTCCCGCTTCGCTGCGGTGCCTCACTGCCCCGTCAAACCAGCCGTTGGAATCCACGAACAGAGGTGGGGGGCGTCCGTGACAAGCCAATCGACCCGCTAAGCAGCAAGCATCGATGGTATTTCTAACGGCGGAATTCCTCCACTTCTCAACAACCACCGTCCCTTTTTCACTAGGTCGCTGCAACCCTTGGCCAATCATGGCCGCCGAACCACGGTCTCTTTCCCGTTTCTGCTCGCCCTACCCCACCGAGAAAGGCTGGCTGGGCTTCAATTGTGGTTCATGCGGCAAGTGTCTCGGTGGCAGCATGGACCGCATCCGAGAGCACTTCAGCGGTGGTGGCAAAAACGTCCGAAGATGCAGCGCCCCTCCTAACGGCGCCCGTGACATCCTGGGCCTCGCGCATGTCAAGCGTGGTCCTACGTCCGTGCCAGATTGTGCCAGGCTGGACCGTGGCGACGGACGCAGCTGGGGGGGGGGAGGGGGGGAGGGGGCGGCAATCCAGTCAACTGGAAGGCACTAACTTGAGAAATACCACCCGAACGCCCCAAAGGAGAAGGACAACCCCTGCCGCCCACCCTCAACCACCACCGGTACACAATCCTCCTCCACCCATGCGGATCAAGCGCCGCCAGCACCGGACATGCAGACTCTTGCGCAGGGCCACATCACCCCGCACGTGGAGAACGTGCACAACGTCCGCTGTCAGCGCACCATCGTCAAACTCATCCTCAAGAAGCCCGTGCCCCTTTCCCTCGCCCAGGACCCCGTTGTCCTTGAGCTTGTCTGCAATGCTCGCAGGACCAACGCCGCCTTCAAGCTGCCGAGCGTCTCATTCCGGACATTGAAAGAGACCTTGACGACGTCCAGGCACCGCTGCGCCGGACGTGGGTGGTGTATGGGTGCAGCATCCTTGTGGATGAGTTCACAGCCAGGCTGGCTGTGAACGCCTTTGGGGTGTACCATGTTTTTGCGCGCGACGCCAGCGGTTACAGCCGGGATGCCAGCGGTCACACCCAGCATCATCGAGGACGGCATGAAGGCGGTGGTCCGGGTGGGACCCATCCATTGTCACGTCATCTGTGACAATGCTGCCGTCAACATCGCGGCCATGGAGCAGCTGGAGGCACGCTCTCCCCGCATTTTCTACCAGGGCTGTGCCGCGCGCAGCATGGACCTCGTCCTCAAGGACGTGCGGAAGAGTGACCGGGGCGCACCTATTGTCCGCGACGCAGAGAAGGTGGCGTCGTACTTCCGCAACAACGATGTTGCTTGCAGCATGCTCAAAGATGAGGCCGGGCGCATCACCTTGCGTCCGGCTGAGACCCGCTTCGCCACCAACGTATTGATGATGGACCGCCTTGTGGAGCTGAAGGAGGTGCTGGAGAGTGTTGTTAGCCGCGCTGCATGGGCTAACATGGGGTGGCGCAGGACTGCTGACGCCCGCCAGCCCAAGGAAGATGTGAAAGAGCTGGTCTGCAGCTGTGACTTCTGGACCGGGGTGCAGGAGTTTGTCGCCCTGTGCAACCGTGTGCTCCTGCCTCTCCGTGTGGCAGACCACGAGGGAGGGACCGCAGGTGTAATTTACAAGGCCTTGCTCGAGGCAACAGAAAAGCTGGAGAACGTGCGGCGGGATGTGGAGCCGGAGCACAAGCAGTACGTGCTCCAACGCCTAGAATACCAGTGGGAGGAGCAGTTGACCTGCCCTCTGTACGGAGCAGCAAGACGCTGCCACCCTCTCCACTTCGGCAGCAACCTGAGTGAGCACCATGACGTCTGCCAGGCATGGACTGAGGCACTGCGCAAGATGATCGACGAACCTCCACGTCACCGCGCAATCGACAACGAGTACTTCGAGGGTTTCGCAGCCGGCAAGTTGCACATGGCCGAGAAGCCCCCCACCAACGACGACTAATTGGCAGAGGCCAACATTGATCGTGACGATGTCCTCAATGGGACCCTGCCGGCTTACCGCTGGCTTGAAAAGTACCTGGTGGGCCTGCCGCACTTGCATGAATTCGCTATCAAGCTCCACGCACAGCCATGCTCTACCTCTCACATTGAGCGCACCTTCAGTGCGCATTCCCTTATCCACACTGCCAGGCACAACCGCCTGCGCAGCTACCGTGCAGCATCTCTCGTCAAGTGCCATGTGCGCCTGCGCAAGGCGTACCGCCCGCGCCGCAACAGGCGCACTGTCTCATTCATGGTTCCCGAGGAGGAAGACAGTGAGAGTGACAGGGACATTGTGGACGAGGGAATGGAAGACGGAGAAGATGGGGAGGGGGAAGAAGGGAACACGGATGGGACAGGTAGAGAAGGAGGAGAGGATGAGGGTCAGGAGGAACCACGGGTGGCTGCAACCACCTACCACTACTGTGTGCGCGACCGTCACAATTAGACTCCATGTATCTCTCCTGGTCATTGTGAAGAAGTAAAGCAAGTTTTTTGTCTCTGTCTCTGCGCCTCTCTCTCTCTCTCTCTCTCTCTCTCTCTCTCTCTCTCTCTCTTTCTCCCCCCCCCCCCCCCCCCCCCACTCCCGGTCACCGACTGGGATCGACTTGAAGTCAGGGGGTACCGACATAGCTGATCGACTTGGCGACTCAGACCTAAGTCGCTAAGTTGCTGGTAAACATAGAAGTGCACTCACCGATGCAGGTACACTTCTGTTGCGTCTCCGTGTTGTGCGTACATAGGCCAGAAGGGTTCTGCGGCGAGGAGGCGAACATTGAACCTGTCAGAAGGGAAAGGAAGGCGGTGAGGAGGCAAGGGAGAGGGCACGTTACAAGGCAGAACGTGTGTGAAGGTGCACCCGCCTTCACCCTCACAAAATGGTCTCTGCCCGCCCCAGCTCCCGCTTTGCATTAACCCTGCGCCACTCAAAGAAAGTCTGCATTCAACAATTTGCTCCGCGGATCACGCTTCATCGCTGCGGTCCACTCAACCACCAATCGCAACAGAGTGGCCTTTGCCCACACCAGCTCCGTGGCTTTGATTGAACGGCACGAAGAAATCTGAATCTGTCAGCTTGCTCCGCGCGGATCCCACTTCATCACTGCAATCAGTCAAACCATTGTTTGCAGCAAGGTGGTGTGCACACAAAGAAGAAGCAGTTGCAGTGTACTTGGGTGGAGGCAGTGGGTTTCCTCCTGCTACTATCCCAGACAGACAGACAGACAGACAGACAGACAGACAGACA